>JANRMT010062837.1:3091196-3122429 GCA_026402145.1 Polypterus bichir lapradei
CTGAATATATAAAGTCAGCGTCGGAATTTATAAAGTCATTCCTGATTATATAAAGTCAACATCGGAGTATATAAACTCATTCCTGAATATATAAACTCAAAGTCAAAATATATTGATTGAAACGTCTCTGAACTGAAGTAAGTTAACAAAAACATATTCAGAAAAATAAATTAAAAAAACACTGTTCGGTTAATGTTTTGAAAATGATGCATTTGCCCTGCCTAGGATTGGTTCCTGCCTTGCACCCAGTGTTGGCTGGGATTGGCTCCAGCAGACCCCCGTGACCCTGTGGTCGGATTCAATGGGTTGGGAAATGGATGGATATTGCAGCACTGACTTTGTATATTCCGACGATGACTTTATATATTGAAGTTTTGACTTTATATATTCCAGCGCTTATTTTATATTGTGAGCTGGAGGGCTTCGCTATTACGTGTGGGGATGAAACTTCACTTTGGTAACTGATCATGCTCCACTTCAATGGTCATACAGACAGAAAGATACAAACTCTCGCCTCATGAGATGGTTTCTGGGCTTACAACCTTACCGTTTCACAGTAAAACATCGACCAGGTTCTGAACATGTCAACGCAGACGTATTATCAAGACTAAATGAACCTGGTACAGAGAGTCGCTTGATTCACGGAAATGTGAATAAAGCTGAGGGTATATAGATATAGATATAGATATAGATATAGATATAGATATAGATATATAGATATATATAAATATGACAACAACACTCATATCAATGACAAAACAATTACATTAGTCGCTTGATTCACGGAAATGTGAATAAAGCTGAGGGTATATAGATATAGATATAGATATAGATATAGATATAGATATAGATATATAGATATATATAAATATGACAACAACACTCATATCAATGACAAAACAATTACATTAACAATCATGTTACGTTATTTTTAAAATTTTTCCTTTTCTTTTTCATAACTTCTTTTATACACTACTTCTCCGCTGCGAAGCGCGGGTATTCTGCTAGTATTACTATATATATAAATTTATACATGCCCACTACACACCCAGACCAATATATTAAATAAAAGTAGAGACATAAGTTAAAAACATAAAGCAAGGATTTTAATGAGTTATGAGGAAAACAAAAGTAAAACAATTTGAAAATGATTTATTGAAAGTGCAATTACATACACCACAGTTTGCTTCAAAACAGCTTCTGCCTTGTTTGATAAATGTCCATTCGCTGGAATATTCATCACAAAATTTACACTTACAATTTGGCATCTTGGGATGGATGGATGGATTAGTTTTTAAGTTAGAAAAAAAGTGGGCAGTGGCAAGTAGTAACAACACAATTTGTTGACACTGTTATGTTGCAATGTGGATACAGAACTACACAGCAGCGTGGCTGGAGAGCAAAACGGTAACAGTGTCACTGTCCACAGCCAACCATAGCAACTGAACAAGTTGCAAAAAGGCTGCAAACACTAGTTTCCTCGTTACATTTGGGTTATTTTGATCAAGAAAATCTGAGAAAAGAAAGTATAATTACTTATAAAGTTACAACTAAGTACCGTAAGAAGGTAGTGAAAATATATTTTTATTACGAAATTTGAAAATTAACTAAATACGGGACATTTGGGTGTCCCTGAAAGATCAGTACAGGACAAGGGACAAAATTATCAAATATGGAACATGTCCTGTATATAAGGGATGTCTGGCAGCCCTACTATCATACATTAAAGATTTCAGGCTTCTTCTATATATTAGGAAGTTTGGCAAAGCACAAAGAACAAAAGTCATATACAAAGATGGTTCTTTGTCAAGCAATGGCTCTATGAGTGAGCACCCAACACAGTAAAAAACCCATGTAGTGCCATTAGAGATCCATTATTTTTAAGAGTGTGGGTGAAGTGAATGGACAGCCATTTAGAACTCAATCTCTCATATCCAGCACAGAATTCTAGAAAGCACCATGTGGTGGCCCACTTACAAGGGGTATAGAGAGGTTCAGAGATACAAGCACTTGTTTCAATGTAACATAATAATGCCTATTTTATTTACATGACATTTCTTCAGCTTCCCCATTTGCAAATAATTAGAGAGATATAGCAATTTTTAATCAGGTGATGCCAGGATTGCTGGCACATGGTATGATCTTTGCCTCACTGAATAAATAAAAACATTGTTTATGTTAGATTAAGCTTTAAAGAATTTTCAGCTGGCTACTTGTGAAATGGCACAGTGTCCTCAAACAAAAGCCTCTGTTGTCAATAGAATCAAGTTTGTGATAGTTTCATCGTGTACAGAAGGTATGAGCAATTCACAGAAAATGTCTGCACTTTATAAAACATTTTAAGGGCAAGGTAAGAACATACTTTAAAACATCATATATTAAACAGTTGCAAAAATACATTAATGAAAGATGGCATATGTTGGCAGTTTGTTGGTAATAATAATAAAAATACAGTGCTATACATACAACAAACATTTCTAGATATCCATGCAAACATACAATACAGAAAATCAAGTGACAATCCTAATTAATGACCGTCTGTAAACTCGTCCAACCATAATGAAAGTTCTTTGTTCCAAAAATACTCCATTGACTAAGTGCAGAAGAATGGACTGATATATGCAAACACAAACGCTTAGCTTAGTTATTGTGTACACTTCCACAGACCACTACCAAAAAGCAAAAGAAAAACCTTTAACTATCAAAGTCAACCAATGCTTTATTAATCACATTGAAAGTAGAGATTGATTTGTCCAAGGGACAGAGCAGCAGTCATGGACTATATGACAGACAGCAGCAGGTGGAAGACTTACCACTGGAGCAGTTGGGTCCACCCCAACCAGGTTCACATTGACAGGTGTTGGGAGCAATGCAACGACCATGAACACATTTATCAGCACAGTGGGCTGCAAACAGGGAAGAGCAAGAAAAAAATAAGGGAAAGTGAGGTCAAGTTACATGCTTTCACACACAAACACAACTACTAACAGATTTCCCTAGGAGGAGATTCCGTGTCTCAGTACTCAGCAGTCGCATTAACAGGAGGCCTAGGATCATTTTTTAGTGGTGACCTGGAGTTCACATAAGCTAGAAAAATTATTTGGGAGAATATGGGCTTTTTCCATGCAATACAGTGAGTGCACCGTGGTTTTGATTAATTTATTTTAGCATAAGCAGACTTGTGATCTCACATTCTAAAAGAAATGTCCAGAAAGCTTTACTGCTCAATTTTCATAGAACTGTTCTGTAACATATCCTCATTTTTCCAAATAACCTCTGTCAACTTTAACTTGTCAGGATCGTGTTGATATTGGTTTCTAATGTTTATACACATTTAGTGCACACTTTTGGTATTCTGAAAATATTTTGTTATCATTTCTTTGTTGATGTCATCCCATCGCTATTTTGTGTACTTGATTTCTAAGGGTGCCATCATTTTGTATGGTACTTTCATGGGCTTGGACATTATAGAGCTTTGAACACTGTGTGTTACTAGATGCATAATTTGCATGTTATGTGACATGCGATGTGATGCTGGTAATACTGTAAAAAAAATGGCTATATCCATATCTGTCCTCCTGAAAAGCTCTTAAGGAAATACTACAACTGATCTCTGATATTCATTATTTCATACTGTCTAATAGGACTCATATTTCATCACCTCCTGAGACAACAGCATTGCATCAGTTAGAAACAAGAGTGCACTGCTGCTGTTTGCCTGCCAGAATGAGGCATGCCAATGAGCTCTGCTTGACCATTCTCAGAATCCTCAATCATGAATCCCAGCAATTAACAGTGCTTTTATCAAAGCAATGTGTTTAATATTTAGCTAGCTGTGAATGATAGCAATTCTTTATCTATCACAATCAATTCAATAACAGGCCATTGCTTAAAATGTAATGTGATTTTGGTGGACAGCTGAACTTGCTCCTGTAAACTGATTATTCCTTGGTATTGTAGTATCAAGTGGAATATTTTAAGTTAAACACAGAATAAGCTATAGACCCTTACTGTAACATTTTTAATAAATTATATAAAGCGTTGTACTGTAAAATGTTTTGGAGCACCCTCTTGTATAAGCACATTGAAATAAGGTATTTAGGCTTTGTATTGAGATCTTCAGCCATCTGTTTTCAATAGCGAGGGTCATCAGTCATATACCAGATGGGCTGACCCCTGCAATTTCTCCAAATGCAAGAAAGCTTACTGGGTAATTTGTGAGATCATCATCAATATGTAACAATTATATCATATATGTAAGCTCCATTGATACCAGGAGACTCAGTTGTTCTATATCACTTAATTCTTATTCATAATAATCATGTTATTAAATCAATAATCAATGTGTTTATAAAGACTGGACAATTTGCACAGTTTCACCATACAAAGAACAGCATGCATAAGCAAAATGGGACAAGAGGCATGCATGATTTGGTTATAAAAAAAAACAAAAGTTGCAGTGTATTCAATAGCTGTAAAGAAAAAAGTACGACAACATTTTTAGTGAACAAACCACCACATGCTGGCATATAAATTATTGGAACTCAGTTTTATTCTTTTTAACAGGAAAAGATCAAACAGTTCAAAAAGATTACATTTTCTCAAAATGCATAATACTCTGCTCAAAAAATACTATTACACAAATGTATTTCCGTTGCACAGATTTTGAAGATTTTTGCAAAAAATATTATCCTTACCATTTTCTTTAAAAATGAATGAGTTAATGAGAAACACGTGACACTTTCCTTGTGTTTCAACTCAAATGTACAATGAAGGAGGAGATATTTCCGAATAAAAAATGGCATTTCGAGAACTTTTAATACAAATTGTTAGTGTAATGTAACATGTGACATTGTATGTCTCATTTTCATAGAGAAAACACAACTCTTAAAATAACCCTTTTTAAATTAAGTCTTTTTTTTACAAAACAACTCAATTTTCCATTGTTAATAAATTAATTAATAAATACCAATTTATTCCATTTGAGTCAGAGAAGCAGAGCCTCTCTGTGAGCAAAAGAAAGGAAGGGATCAGAACTTGATAGATATCATTGAATATCAGTTAATATAAAATATAAAATTCCATATAAATATATTATTAATATACAAATCTATATCATTAAACAATTTAGAAGTGCAGGGTCTCAGCCTGTCCCCACAGTCCTAGATGCAAGGTGGGAAATGGCCTTGAACACAGTATGTGCCAGTCCATCACAGAGGCACACTCACACACACTCACATTAATACACTATTAACACTGGGCCACATTGGAACTGAAAATTAACCAAACATGTACATCTTTGTGGAAAAAAGCCTACACAGGCTTGGGATTTAAACCAGGACACTGGATCCAAGAGGGTCTACATTAAAATACTGTGGTAAAGAAGTGTGTTATTAAATATAATTAATAATGCCAAAAATTTAAATGTGTGAAATCAAAAATATCTGTTCCTTATTTAAGGGGTTTAATCTAAATCAGAGCTGCAGAGACTAAAGCTGATCCTGCCAGCATAGGACACAAGGAGAAACCACCCTAGAGAGGGAATTACAGAATATTATATAACATAGCATTACATTCTCAGACCTCATAACATAACATTCTCATGCCTCCTTAATCCAATTTAGGCCTGGCAGAAAAACAGTACTGGACTAGCAATCAGTTCATTTCAGGAAGCACCATCCCACCCAATAAAACCCCGTGCAATCATCACCTGGCATGGTATTCCAGTCAAGGAAACTAAATATATGATGAAGCACCACTAAGTACTATGCCACAGAGCAGTATAATACTATTATTATATACTAGTATTAACTCATGCACAATATTTAATTTCTGATTGGTATAATTATACACATGATTAATAATATAAATAAACTAGCACTCATCTGCAGTGTGTGTTATTGCTTTTTTAAACTGCTTGATACGTTGGTATCTTTATTGTGGAACTTCCATTTTATTCTCCTTTTCTAATGGGTTTTATTCTATCTATCTTAACAGCCCATAGATATAAGTCTGTAGTCAGGGTAGCTTCCAAGGTGGCACAAAATATTACTGTCATGTAGGTGCCTTTTGTTCAGGACATATAAAACACATGGCTTCCTTAGAAACACAAACAGTATTATTAAAAATCTCTGCCATCCCGCACAGTCACTTTTCTCACTCCTTTTTTCTGGCGAACTGTAGAGGAACATATTTATGGCCTCAGAAGATTCAGGACAGGTTATATCCATAGATGATATGGCTAGCGAACAGTCAATTATAATGGCAAATACTGTATGTGTTCCTGTACAGCATATACCGTGTGTTTATATATAAGTACTGTATATGTCTCTCTCTCTATATATATAAAACAATAAAATGTCAGGCATTGATCCATGGCCAGGCGTAATGCCATCTGGCGTCCAAAAGAGGATTGAAATGTCTGATGAGTAAAGGCAGCAGGAAGCACAAGCAAGAGGGATGTAAGCTTTAGTCTCCAATGATAAAAGGCACCAAGACACACAAGGAAAGATGGACATTAGGGCTAGAATGTTCGATGAACAAAAACAACAACACACATAAAAAAGACAGATGTAAGAGTAATGTCTGATGAACAGAGGCAACAACATGGACAAAGAAAGAGAGACATAAAGGCAAGTATATACACTGAACAGAGATTCCAAATGCACAAAGTGATCAAAACAGGTAGACTTACCATGGTACTTTTGTGCCCGTTTTACTAATTTCACTGGGCTATTATAGTATATAATTGTATATATGCTATATTTAATGTATACTAACATACTCTGATGTTTAAAGCCTCTAAAAACACAACTAGACAACAGGTAAAATTAATTTTCAATAAAAAAACTAGCAACCTGGTCCAATTTATAGCACTTTGTGAGTGTGCAATTGTCTGTGTTAGTACTGCATTACTGTCACTTTTCTGAGGAGACGCACAAGTAAGAGTTCCATTGTACTATGTACACATGACAATAAATTTGAACCTGAATTTGAGTGACTCTGCCTGTAGGCCCATTCCACTAAGATGGGCACTGACAGAATAGTCATTAGAGTAAGTGGGTATGATCATGAATGGAGGGGCCATATTAATAAATACAGACGCAGAAGGTTCTATCACGCACTTTGAATGACATTTTCATTGTTCCTGTCTGGCTCACATTTAACCTATGAGACAATCTCCATCCATCTACCTTCAAACAGGACGCTCTATTACTGTTCAGTACTGTTCTTCCAATGTGGCTTGGTGTGCCTTCCATACTAGGTGTACTGTATATGTTCATATAGGTGTCTTCCTAGGAGTCCAATTTACTTGGTCAGGAGGAAAATTCCAACAGACTCTAGACCAGGGGTCTCCTACTCCAGTCCTGGAGAGCTACTGTTGCTGCAAGTTTTCATTTAACTCTTTTCTTAATTAGTGATCAGTCTTTGCTGCTAATTAACTATTTCCCTTTATTTTAATTGACCTTTCTCTGACCGCTGAATTGATTCTTTTTTCCTTAAACGGCACCTAAACATAAATTTGATGTGAAGTGAGCCAACAGATGAGCAACTAAGTTGGGGCCTCAAACTCCAACCAACATCACTTCATTCATTTTCTTAATTTGAAGCAAATTGCTAATTAAACCCATATTTAATTCCATGGTGCTCATTCTGCCATGGCAGACATTTCCAAACCTTTTGATTTTCTTTTTTAAGAGCGCTGTCAAAATGTTTTGTGGACCTGAGCAGATCAGTATTACTGAGGCCTTCACCTTTCTGTATTTTCAGTTACTGTGTGATGGACGCAGGTTGTTGTTTATATGTTGGTACATTTTGTGTCTTAATATTTTTTGGTTGATAATTAAGGAAAAAAGAAATAATTAAGGGGCCTGAGTCTCAAGTTGTGCATCAATTAAAATTAAGGCAAAGAGTTAATTAACAGCAAAAACTGGTCACTAATTAAGAAAAGGGTTCGAAAGAAAACCTGCAGCCACAGTAGCTCTCCAGGACTGGAGTTGAAGAGCCCCTGCTCTGGACACAATGGTGCATCCTATACTATCTGACAGCCTCCCATTAATCTCTTGAGACCTCCTCATATTAAATATCTTGTTACCTGAAAGGCCTTTTGCACAAATCTCTGAGAGCTCTAAGCACTGTGCCACCTCACCTCCCTTATTTATATAGGTGAACTTTAAGGTCACTATTATGTTTTAATTTGATGGTGGGACATTTGCACGGTCTAACTGGAGATTCAACTTTTCCTCATTTACTTTTTATTTTGTCTTCTTTTGTAAGCTGATATGTCATCCTGTTTTACTTTGCTTTCTACTATTTTCTTGTTTAATTTCAAATAAAGCCTTATAATGAGAGGGATATATAAAATAAACATTGTTTAAGTGAGGAGTTTTTAAATCAGTTTTAACCATTCTTTATAACTTTTCAACATGGCTTAACAGTACTTAGTAAGAAATGTTAAGGCAGAAAAAATATCCTGGTATGTAAATCATAGAAGGTGTTAGCTTTTTCTCAAGGGGACTCTAATAGATTAACTTATTTTAAATAATAACAGAGTTACATAAGCAACTCTTACTAGAGATTTTATAATGAGCAACACATAGTAATAATACCCCAGTAGTAAGTTTCCACCACAAGACTTCTCTCAGAAAAAGAATATTTTGTGAATTTCGGGCAGCTTCTGTTGCATAGGCACTTGAAGAAAGTAACTGCAAAGAAAGGCTGTTCTTAAGAAAGTAACTTGTGTCAACAGCTGGGTGTGTTCTAGGACCAAGTTGAAATGTAAGATTATGTTGCACAGCTGAATGTCTCCATGGTAGAGCATTAAAAATATTTCTTTGTAACTTCTCATGTGGAAAACAGCCATCAATTACAGGAAAAATGACATCACAGATCCTCTAGAGACATCATTTAGACTTAGTCCAGAAAAATTGGAATTTTGCAGTGCGTAAAAATAATTAAATAAATCAGCAAATAACAATTGATTTGTACTTAATTTGTGTCTTCAACACCATCAGCTCCTAAAATGTTTTAAGTGAACCTAATGAAGACAATATTTCTCAAAACTTTAAACATTTTATGATAGGTGGCCTGATAGACAACTTGTTTATGCAGGAAAATGTGGCAGAGGTCTAAGGCAGGGCCCAGCAAAGGCCAAACACAGAGAAGCTCATACAAGCAGTCATTATGCATAACTTTGTGCCAGTGCAGTAGGAAAAAGTCTGTCATGCATGGTTAATGTAACAAATGCTCTGGAAGAGCAACAGACAGGATTACCTCAAAGCGAGATAGAAGGAGATGCCACCATTGGTGGAAGTGTGCAGTATTCTATTAAGCCCTGAAGTACATTTGCATGCGATGCCTAACCCTCTGCTAAAAGAGAGAAAGAGTAATGAGGCCATAAGGAGTACAAAAGATGATAAGAAACCTCCATTAGATTACTACTAATGGTGCTAGGCTGCAAAAGTATAACTCTTTCAAGAGAAAAGGCAGTGGGTGGGCTACCTGGATGATGACGTGGCCATTTAAGGCAGCTAAAAGGTCAGGTAGTGTACTTGTAGCAAAAGTAGTGCTTCTGTCAACGTCAAAAAAATTCCAGAGCCTGGGCAGAGCTAACCCTGGGACACAATTACAAGATGTCTCACAGTCCTTAAAACCTAAATTCAGAGGATCTGTTGGGGAAAGGGCTCACTGGTAGAAGAAGTGAGGTCAGAAATGTGAATGAGGCAAAAGTCGAGTGTTAGGACCTTGTTAATTACTGCCCTTTATCATTTTATTTATTTTTGGAATGATATTATTCATTTTGCTGTTAAATTGTATTGTTATTTTTATGATATTAACATTTAATTAAACATCATTTTTTAAATTCTTTTTAAAGATTCTTCTGGCTTCAGCTCTGATTAACATTTTAGCTTTGTTTTCTAGTGTTCCATGGATTGCCCCCTGCCTGCCTTTGGACAATTCTTTCATTATTTCCCTAATAGAATCAACATAATTTATCTATCATATTATTTATTTAAATATCTATTTTGATTCATTCTTCCAAATGAACACATCAGTGAGAGTAAGAAATGCATTAGTGTGGCACATGGAGATGGGCAAGCAGGTTAGTCATTTAACCTGATGTCAAGGTTTGACAACGGCTTTGTCCCTGGCTTTAATTTTATTTATTTGTTTTAAATTGTGTTGTTCCCTTTGTAAATGTAATTATTTGTATTAATTAGCTTCTTTATTTAATTGTGTTTCATGTTGTGTACATCTGTTTCGTAATGATTTTGTAATTTGCTCTTTGAGTCTTAATTTTTTGTTTTATTTCACACTTTACTGACTGCCATGAAAGGACAGTGAATTTCAGACATCTCTAACATCTGGGGTAACGTAGCAAAGGATTTCAAGGGTATTCTAGAAACAGAGTTCCAAGTATGTTCCCATCAATGGCAACTTCATCTAACAAAATGCACAACTGTAGAAGTGTGCTTTGAAGATGACAGTAGCCGCTAGTGTACAGATACGCACACATTTTTTCTACACGTTCATTCTTGAAATTAAAATGGCACATCTTATACTGTATATATACATACAAGGTACAAAGTTGGTAACTTTCCCCTGAAAAATACCAAATTTACCCTTTTAAAGAGTCTGCTTTAGTCAGATGCTCTTCTTGATCTTAACATGTAGAATGCACTAGTAAGAGCCATTAGTAGAGGAAAACAAAATCTCGTAGTTGGGAATTATTGATCTTTTGTTTTGTTTCTTGATTAGCATTTTTCTAAGCTCCTAAAGGATTTGTTTTGACTCAGTCGTGCATGACCTTAAGCCTACACGACTGGATGAACCCAAAAATCAAAGCTGAAACAATATGAGAGGCGTCCTATTAATTTAAAAAAATCAATTAAGCCTCTCCTAAGCTGTTAGTGTTATTGTTTGGAATTTGATGGCAGAAGAAGGAGAACATATGGTGTGTTCTGCAGGTAAGACTGATGCACAAACTGACAGAAGAGATAAATAAAAACTTTAAAGCGAAAAGGTCACACTAGACAAAACATAAGTTAGTGTTGTGTGCTCCTGTCTCTAACTGAAGCACTGCTAAGCCTCCTGTCCTTGTTTTTGACATACTTTATGTCAAGGAGACCCATCCCATATTTGAAGTAACGTATGTTTAGGAACAGTATCACCATAATGAAACAGCTTACTTCTGTCACACTAATAACTATAAATCCTTACATCTATTAACCTTAATCATTTATCCATCCATCCATCCATTATCCAACCTGTTATATCCTAACTTCAAGGTCACGGGGGTCTGCTGGAACCAATCCTAGTCAACACAGGGCGCATGGCAGGAAACAAACCCTGGGCAAGGTGCCAGCCCACCACAAGGCACACACACACACACACCAAGCATACACTAGGGACAATTTAGAATTGCCTTCATCATTCATGTTTCTGACAAATACTGGTTTAATTCATCTTTATTATTCATTACCTTTGGTAAAATATTTCATAAGTTTACTATTGTGATTCCTGGTTTTAGTACACTGTACTGTGATTCTTTTTTTCAAATTTTTATATTTATTAACTTCACTTTTGGAATTATTGTTTATTTTTAGCATTATTTTAACAGCATTTTTCTGTGTTCTGTTTTTGTATGGTTGCTACAATACTGTTTACAGTTGGTGTGCCCATTGTTAGTCACATGACATGGCGGTAACAGTTCAGTTTCAATACTTCATCCTATTATTATTGGATATTTGGCAGACACATTTACCTACAGTAAGTCAGCTTACAAGACCAGGATATAATATAATTGTTAACATGCATACTTTTGCCATTTGGCGAACAAGAAAGTTAAGTGAGTCAGTGATTGTTTTGTTGGTCAATGGTACTGATATTAGTCCAGCATATACTTCACAGATTTGGGAGACTGCATTTGAGTTTGGATTTGCAATGTTCTTTTTTTTCTCCAGGTACTGCGGTTTTCCTCCCACATCATTAAGACAAATGTGTAAGGGTAATCAGTGACTGTAAGAGTGTGCAAAAAAATGCAGTCAATAACGGACTGGTGCCCTATCCAATGATGACTTCTGTACCTTCTCTCTGGGCCTCTAAGATTTTGGATAGAGAGATGTACCTTTTCTATTTTGAAAAAGATTATCTACCTCCTTTTATTTTCATCTTATAACTTTATCTTAATCTTTATTAATGTAAAGCAATATATAACCAAAATCTTACCCACCATCATATAGCTTCCCTAAGCTGTGTCAAAGTCCATCCCTTCCACTCTAAATTCTGATTAAGTAGCCACGCAACTGATGTAACAGTCAGGGTCAAACAAGAAGAACTTGATAAGACCCCACAGCTAACATTGCTGTCATCTGTTATCGTGGCAGAGTGGTGGCTCTGAGACTAGGGATCTGTACTGGCAATCGGAAGGTTGCTGGTTCGAATCCCGTAAATACCAAAAGGGACTCTGCTCTGTTGGGCCCTTGAGCAAGGCCCTTAACCTGCAATTGCTGAGCGCTTTGATTAATGAGATAAATGCTATATAAATGCAAAGAAGAATTATTATCTGGGTGGACTGCACCTCTTAAGCAGGTGTCTCATACCATTTTCAAATGACATCCACCAGAACAATTTCCAAACTCGTTCATCCTAATTCAGGGTCAGTTATGGCAGGGTGCAAGATAGCCACCCTAATAATATATGTCAGGTTTAAATCAACATGTTGACCTCAATTTCAATATTTTATGGTATATGTGGGAAATGTCAATAAATAAATAACGTTTCAATCTTTGCAAGTAAAATGCATAGCAGTAGTGTCTGGCCACACTGAAGCATTTACTTTTTCCTTTTTAAAATATAACTTTTGAGACAGCTACTCTTTATGAGACATGCCACAGTTAGGAATCAGGCTGAAGGATAAATGCCAAATGACTAAAAATAAGTCTCAACAACAGAGCGGTACACATTTGAATCCTTCAGTACTATTAGCCGCTGGTTCGTTGTGAATCTTTTAACAAGGATAAGCAATGCAAGGAATTTGCGAGTTATAACTCCTACACTGACTGATGGGGTCATCAAAGTGAAGTATTTAAAATGCCTTTAAGTCCCTTACGCTTTAATTTCTTACTACTGTCATAAATACATTGCAGGCTAATTGTTTAAAACTATCCATCAACTAATTTAATTCACAGGTGAAGAACAGCAGAAACAAGAGAGCCATTCATAGACATTCAGGTTTATTTTTAAAGAGGGACAGTGAAGCCTGGGAAATGCTGGGAGGGAGTTTTAATTCATTGATAAGTTGGCTTGAGCTCTTTTAATTGTTTAGAAGTTTGTAACTGCAGAAAAAATGCTTTATACTGACTGGAGAGATGTATTTGTATTTAGCTACTGAGATGTTTCCACAGCTTAATGCAGCGGAGCAGGATAAATTGGTCATTAATGTTTGGAGAAGTGATTTCTTAATGATACAATATAAACTTGTTCTTCATTGCAGTATCTACTCAAGAAACAGAAGCTTTAAGGTGCTCCAAATGCATACTGTATATTAAATTATATATATCAACTAGCCATCCCCCGTGGCTTCGCCCACATATTAGTGAAAGAGGACAGTGAGGAGGGCCCCGCCCAGCTCTCTACTCCTGATGTTACTCTTCCACCCCCCCTTGGCCTGCAGCCTCTGTCTCGGATTAGCGCGAATATATCACTCCTGCAAGCGAACTATGATTCTTAGCGCAATGAGAGAAGTCGCAAAATCAACCGGAATGTTCACGCAAATTATAGAAAAAAAAAGATCTAAATCCGTTAAGTAGCTCTCTAGTGAAAAGCGGACAGACATACAAACGGGTCTGAAAAACTATTTTGTGTACATTTTTCTATAGTAAATCTACCTGGGATGACTGGGAGTGCATTGAATGTGATGTCATCAATACAGTTTTGGTGCCAGGCACTTCATGGTTAATCAAGATTACAGAAAGAACCTGTAAAATTTACTGTGTTTGTTTATTTGGTGATTTTTTTGTAGAACACCCTCAAGGCTTTGAATTTCATATTACGAATTTTGGTTTCTGATTTTGTGTTTACGACAGATCTGTATGAGTTTTTTGGTTTCTCAGTTTATCCCTTATCTTCCATTTTGCATATGCAATACAGTCTGATATCAATATTAGATAATGGTCTGTTTCTTTTTTTTTTTTTAATTAAATGTTATATACAGTATATTTGTATTCTTATCTTTTATATTTTTCAACATTGTTCTGGACATCAAGTTGCCATTTTGTGAATATGGTTTTCTATGGGTGCTTCCATTTTGTGTGGCTGTTTTCATGGGCACTGTCATTTGTTTTTCTAGTTGCTATGTACCACATGACCTCTAAAATCATGCTGGCAATGCACTGTAGCATGTGTGTAAATTTTAAGAGCACTTAAAGCAATATAACTGCTCAAACAATAAAAAAAAATTAATTAAGAACAATTCTATTTTTGACTTTTGATTCATTTATATATTCGATTCTGGTTTATTTTTGGTTTTGCTTAATAGATAATTTCACCTCCAGTGTATCAGTACATTAGAACATCCCTGTCAAATTTCTTAGTCTGCTCCTAAACTAACACTGAACCATATCTGCCACTTCAATTTTACAAAATTATCCAAATAAACACACCATAATAGGGAGACCATGTAAATTCCACATAGATAGAAATTTGAACCCAATGTCCTGGAGCTGTGAGGCAACAGTGCTAACCACTGTACCACCACAATACTTGCTGTAATTCATAATACAGATCACAAAATGCTCAGAATAATTTAGGAGGCAGATGGCCACCTTCGTTTTATTTAAAGGAAACATTTTAAAAGAAAGTACAATCCCAGATCTTAAGTAGCTGAACACCACATCTTTTATAAGCTCTAGGAGACTCTAATTTTTGCTTGTCCTGCATTTGACTTGTACTTCACTTGTCTTTCACTAGTCATATCCTGCTTTCAAAGTTGAAGAAGTAATTCTTTTACCTCATCTTCCACACCTTCTTTCACCTTTGTCACGTCTAGACTGCTGAGGTGTACATTGGCACCATTTCCAATTCCAACACTCTCCTCATCACGCTTAGCTGCCTTGTAGTTTTTTTCCTTCCTTAGACTTCAGTCATTATAGGTCTTCTGACTCTCAGATTGCTTTGCCTCCCTTGTACATCACACAAACAGCCTGAACAGACCTATCAGTTTGCTTTCTGAGTAGTGCTATAGTCTTTATTCATTTACTTTCATCCTCGGCACTGTTTGTTTTCAGGCCTGGCTGGCTACTGTTGTGCCTTTCTAGTGGGATTCTTTTTTGCTTTTTTTGCCTATACCTATGCTATTTAATTTATTTTTCCTTCACTATAGACTGTGTGCAATATCCGTTGGTTTTGGCTGTGCACTCAGGGGCAGTTCCCTAACTTCTAAAAAGTAAGAAACTCTTCCAAAATTTCTAAATTCAGTTATATTCATAAATATACTTAGAAATGGAATTTTCCTTCAGCTTTTACATATCACATACCTATTCGTCATTTATTTTTAATTAAAGTCTGACTTGTTAGGGACATTTATAGACCTATACCATTCAAAATTGCATACAATTCTGAAACCTGATTAATCCAGTTCCAGGTCATAATGGACAGAAAACTGCTTCAGCATTATCCAGAACAGAGCAGAAGTTTGTTCTGGACACAGTGCCAGTCCAATTTAGGGCCTGTTATTGGGGGTGTGGAAGCAAAAACACAATACTGTACCCACAGTAGAAGTGTGCATGGGCTTTTCAATTGTGTTGAAAGTTTGTGGAAGAGCAGAAACCTTGACAGTCTTTTAAAAGTATCTGGATAAGATATTGGAAAAAGACTAGACTGTTTCCTGCCATTTGTCAACTTTGTTATGTTTCTGTATTTTAACAATAATAATTTAAAGACCTTCTAACAGAACAGGAGCAGTTTGAGTAATCTAATAGTCCCATCTATACATGCAGCTGATCACTATCAGCTAAAAACTAACTTCTTATGTTCATTACAAATGAACATATAACAAAGCACAACACTTTTGAATCCACTTAATTAATTTCAAAGTTATTATCCTACCCAGGCACTACTGGGCACAAGACATGGAGGAACTGAAATGGAATATCAGATCATCTCAGTTGACATATACTTATATGGGGCCAATTAGAATCACCAATTAACCTACTGTGAACATCCTTGGAAAATTGGGAAGAAAACCAAAGGACCCATAGGAAAACACCCATTAACATGAGGAAGGTACATCTTTTTTGTTTCCCACGTATCCTTGCAGATGCTTTGCACTTTCTTCTTCCATCAATAATAAAGAAATGCCTTGTAAATAGTAATAAATGTTTTGTTTTTATTATTTCATAGTGTGTCCTGTGTTACTTGATGAAGGGAGGAGGAGGAGGAGGGTGAAAGCTCCTTTAAGGCTTGTTTTGATTGTGTTGTTTGATGTATAATTATCCATGTGGTGCTGATGCACAGGGATCAGTGTTATATGTCTGTTGGCAGTAGTAGTAACACTGCAAATTTTCTGTGTTTTCTGAACTGTTGTGGCTTCAGGAAACGTTTTTAGTTTTTAAGTTCACTGATGACCCAGATATAATCGAAATTGAGCCTTGGGGGTTGAAACAACCACAAGTGGAAGAAATGAGATTGGCTATAGAGACGGAAAAATACTGTGCAGCACTGTTTAGTGGATAGGGGATGGGATGGTTTCATCACATCTCAGTACCTGAAATGGCAAAGATTTTACAGTTGGCATGCATGAAAGTTCTTTGCATGGCTGCTGTAGCTCTGTGACGCCAAATTGGAGTCACAAAGCATCATGAGACCCTTGGATAAAAATGTTTGCCTAAGCCAGCCAAAAAGCCAATTTATTGGAAAATATTATGCTAACAAGGTCACCAGCAAACACAGCAAAAAACACTTTTATGAAATTTGAGGTACAACACTATAGAGAATACTTAAATACCTATGCACTGAAAAATGCATATGTGGTGGGGTTGAGAGACGATGGGCCCTTGGTGGTGAGATACATGCAATATTATGGAAAACTAGCGTGTTTGCTTGGAGGTCAAACCACATTGCACCACCATGCTAATATTCGCAAAGCAGGAATACCAAAGGGCTGGTATGCTTACTTGCCCATTTCAAGCCATGGGTTCAACAGAAACCAGGAGTGACAGTAGGTTCTGGTAATTTTTGGGTAGCTCAGTAAAATAGTCCTCTGCAGAAAAACATACTTATACTCAAAATTCTCATTATTTGTACTAATTACTATTTCAATTCAGCATAATACAATTTCCTGCAAAAAAATGGGTTTTCTAAAGGCCATCAACAATAGCCAAAGTCAGTCAGTAGGAAAAGCAGGAACTGATCTACAGCACAAATGTTTTACTAATGTGCAAATGTATGTAGCATGTTCAAGAATAAGGAGCTCCAACAAACTAATAATATTAGCCTTGATATAAAAAAATAACAAATATTTTATACAGAAAAGTACTTAGTTAGTTACATTGCACTTCCTCTTAGTCGATGGCACTCTAACTATTTATATACTGTATATACACACAGAGTATGTACACACACAGAGATTAAATGTATGCTGTATGAGTATGTTAGACTAGTTAAGTCTGTGTGATTACAAGCAGGCATTGAAATTCTGCTCATGCATATACCACAGGAAACATTGGCCTAATGATGTATTTTCATATTCCCAATATATGATTTTTTTCCAATCAGTTTAAAGTAATGATCCCTCACATTATATAACAATGAAGTTTAATTGTCCTTTTATAATTTTACGATTAAAATTTTACAATTTTCCCTCAGATAATTTTAGATTGGGTTCTGTTTCTGCACTTCTTTACATTCAGATATGAATAGAGGTTTGTAAATGATAATCATCTGTTTATCGACAGTTACAACCTGATTTAAGGACCCACTTGAATTGTACGTGAGCACATACAGTTAATTTAATGCCAAATCAAGATAGCTTTATTCTCAGTTTCCTTAAATTTACCACCTCATCACTGCAAAATGAAATCTTTATTTATCTATTGTTATTTCTTTAACATAAGAACATAGAATATGTCATGTATAGGAGATACTTACGAATGCACATCTCCCTGCTTTCATAAAACCCAGGGCAGCACTGAGATTTCCGCCTGTACATTGTTTTCTCCCCACGTCTGTAGGCTGTCCTATAGCTCACTCTGAAAACAAAAGAGAGGAGTCTTATTTTTGCTCAATCAGTCAGTCATTGTTGCCTATAATTGATCTCATTGTTTGATTAACTGATCCATGTTTTCCTTTTATTTTGCATTTATAAAAGTGCATTAGTGTCGCATTTATGCTTATAGGAAATTGAGACATATTTATATTTTTCCATATCTTTAAAGGATAACTTTTTAAATTCACTTTTTCTGTGAAGTTTGCATTCTTAATCTTATCTGAATGCAGACAATTAATGTTGAGCACAGCAGACACCAGATGAAAATGACTCTGAAAGGAGTTGTTACTTCTGTTTAATCCATATATGCGTTTATTAGTAAATAATTGTCTAAATAACCAGAAAATTTAAAAATAAAGCATACATATTTAGAAGAAAAAGAATGAATTCTTCCCCATCTAACACATATCAATTCACATATCACTTACTGATTTACTCAATAAAAATATAACATAACCAGTATGTAAGGTGGTTGTAAAAAACATAGAAAATGGGAAATAATGGCTTGCTTAGCTAAGCCAGATAGCCCAATCAAGAGAAATGGGATAGGACAAAAAACTGCAGCCACAGAGGGTCCCCAGGACTCAGTGTTGAGAACCACTGCTCTAGACAATTGGAAAGAGAAAGTTCACGTTGACCTCTTGTTTTGGGATGTGTGGCAAAGGTTTAGAAAGTGGTCACCACATGAAATATAAAAGAGACAGGCAACCATATTTAAGTGGAAAGACAACAATGAGATTATCCTAATAAGAACAAAGATGAAAACAGCAACCTATCTATCTATCTATCTATCTATCTATCTATCTATCTATCTATCTATCTATCTATCTATCTATCTATCTATCTATCTATCTATCATTCCAAAATTATTATTATCCTATGTCTATGTCATATAATAGGATCTGCAGGTCCATCTGCATAGCACCACATTCTATGCTTTCCATAGCTTTTATTTATAACCCTCTAGCCTCCTATCTACCTACGCCAATTTAAGCAGAGTTACTACCAGACTAAGCCTTTAAACTACTGCAAATGAATGCTTTCAGTTTAAATCCCCCCAGTCCCATCTGGGGTCAAGAACATCCTCTGTAACTGCTGTAGTTCTGAGCCCCAACTCCCACTAAAAACATCAGGAAAACCAGCACGTAGTCAGTCCTCATAAATATATTGTAAGGGTCAACACATACTCTAATGGATCCACTTGCTTCCTTCTAATGGTTTGGAGAATTCTATTCAATTTGTTGTCCCCATTGCCATTTGTTCCCGCTCTGACATCCCTCTGCAGAATGTCAACATTCACAGTCAAAATTTCAAATACCTCTGTTCGAGCTAAAAGAGCATTCATTTACCCTGGCTGTACGAGAGGCTATTTTGTGCTCTATGGGAAGAGCAGAGCCCAAGTGGAGCCCAAACTGATTACAAATGAACCCATTGAACTAGAAAATCAGATTATTTTGTTGGATCTTATTTTTTTTTCTTTAAACAAAATGTTATTTTTCTTTGAGGAAATGGGAAATACATAGACTCATACCTAAATATTTCTAGAGCAGTGATCAATATTTAGGAAATTTCTGTAAAAGTTTTCACGGTGCCTTCATGCCTGACAGAATCGCATTTAGCATCCCCTGACAGGATTTTTGTATTAAGGAAAGACATTTAATGCAGTTTCCTCACCTGTGCCTTGTACATTTGAACCAGTTAAGAATGTCAGTGCAGCTTGTGTAGTAAATCTGATCAAAGGGATGTGCATAGGATTCTTGGACAGTAACAGAGTAGCTGAAAGAAATAAACAAGACACGTTATGAGTAACATAAAGAGTTCCACTTTTGTTGAAATCTTTACATTGCAAGAATGCATTGAGGTATATGAGAACGTCTTGGGAAGTGATCACCCATCTGAACATGGTGTGTCTGGAGTAGATGGCCTGCATTAATAAGCTGAGGCTTCTTCAGAATGCTTTACTGTGAGACTTAGGTTTAAATTGATAAAAAAATATATAAGGTACATGATTTAATGTGATGGCAAAATCATCCAGATCCATACATTCAGGGGAAGAAATCTGATGTCATAAAGAGGACAGAAGCATCATAATTCAAAAGCCGTTTGAATTCTTCATTTTCCATTTCTCTTGCCTTCCATAGGGTGAAAAACACTGACGGTAAGATGATTTCATTCAATGTATAGAGTATGATCTGTGCATTTTCCTGATTTTCGTAGTGGCTATCACCATATTACAGAGTTTCCACCCAGCTTGCATTGATGTGCAGATTACACCGACTAATCATTCTAAGTTTTCAGTTGGTCTCAGTGCTGTGATAGTCTTTGTGA
This sequence comes from Polypterus bichir lapradei, assembly GCA_026402145.1. Lineage (NCBI taxonomy): Eukaryota > Metazoa > Chordata > Cladistia > Polypteriformes > Polypteridae > Polypterus > Polypterus bichir. Next base: position 3,111,790 of record JANRMT010062837.1, read on the forward strand.
CCAAATTCCTTCCTAAAAATGGAGGAAAATGGTCTGAATATACAGGGCTGGACCGATGGCTTCAGTACATGAATAGAGGGAATTTTCTGGTGTGTAAAGTCTTGTCATTTTCTAACCCAGTTAATCCAGACTAGGATCACAGGGGTGCTAAAGCCTATCCCAGCCAGTATAGGGCACAAGGCTGGCAGAGTGCCAGCCCATCACAAGGGTGAACACACAAACATCTAACACACACTAGGGCCAATCTAGCATCAACAATTCACCTAACATGCAGTGGGAGGAAACCCACCCAGACACGGGGAGAACATGCAAACTCCACACACGGAGGACCTGGGATGTGAACCCTGGTCTCCTTAGAGCCAGCAGCAGCACTAGCACTGCTCTGCCATGCCACCTGTTTTGTGGTTTGGCCTTGTTTTATATAACTAACACATTAACACAGGAGTCTGAGTCTCAGTACCTAGAGGGATTGCAATATAATTAGAAGCTAATTGCTGCTGTTAATGATACATGACATTTTTGTTAATTAAATGATTTGACAGTGCAAAGTACATTCCTTCATTAGAAGTAACGGCTACTAATAAGAAAGTGGCTGGAATGAAAATCTGCAGCCCTTCAGGAAATTAGTTAGGTAGTATAGAAAAAGAATGTACAAAAGTAAAATATTAGCAAAAAATTAAAATTAAATATTAATATCTTAAATATGTTGAAAGTTTTATAACACAATATGCCCTGAAGGAATAATGAAGACATGGAATAAAAGAAAAACATAAAATACACATGATTTAAATCATAATAAAATGACAAAGCATTAAAAAGAATTCATTTTAAAACTAAGGAGGAACATACTGTACCTAAGGAAAATGTAATCATAACCCTGCTTAAGCATTTCAAACTTCACTCACCTTTCCCAATGGCTGCATACATTTGGATCTTCAAGATTTAGTGAAGACGTTGCCCCCATTAAGTAGTAAGCCAATGCTACTAGGAGCGAGCCACAGTGATGTATAAAAGGGACCATCTTTTCAGATGAAAAACCTGAGAGAGACACATATACAGTATAATCATCGTTAATAGAAAGTTATTTTAGGAGTCTGACATGAATACTGTACAATCACGCTTGTTGTTTTTAGAATGACAACATTACAAATTAAAAATTTGCCCTCTGTAATAAGTCACCTTGGGTAGTAGATGTTCATCCATCCATCCATCCTTTACCAAACTCACTAAATGCCAATTCAGAGTCACAGAACCAAAGCCTATCTCAGTAGCATCAGGAGCAAGACAAGGCGAGATGCCAGTCCACTGAAAGGCCTACTTGTGCACATAGCCACAGCTCAGAGGAAAAAAAGAAAAATAAAATAAAATGAACAAGTAACCATGAAGCACTAACTAGTGTGCCATCATGCCTTGCCAAATGACAATGGGTTAATCTTATAATAGACTTTAGTTAAACAGCAGTGTAGTTACACTATAAAACATAAACGCATAAAAACTGCCAGACACATAATCCATCCATCCATCCATTATTCAACCCGTTATATCCTAACTATAGGGTCATGGGAGTCTGCTAGAGCCAATCTCAGCCAACACAGGGCACAAGGCAGGAAACACACCCTGGGCAGGGCGCCAGCCCACTGCAGCACATAATCCATTCGACTAGTAATTCATACTCCAAACTTCCCCTCAAATGCGCTGAATTAATACTAGCACAATGATGAAAAAAGTCATACATCACAGGATTTGGGTTTCAATAGAAAACTCTTCATAAGAATCGTCTTAAGTGTTAGTCTTCGGGAGTGTTAGTCCTCAGTAAATGTATTTTTGTTCTTGCTTAAGGGGGTGACATGGTGGCAAACTGTTTAGAGCTTCTGCCTCGAAGCTTCAAAGATCTGAGTTTTTCAGCCCAGTCATTGTCAGTGTGGTCTCCCTCTCCTCCTTGTGTTCCACTTTCATTTTAAAGGTATCGAACCCGGACCATCTAAATGTGAGTGCATGTGAGACATTGATATCCCATACAGTTTCTGCTCCCCATGCTGCTGTACTGTAATAATCTAAATCAAAAATTGAATGCATGAACTCTCATAAACTGAATTAGGGTTGTATTCTGAAACAGAATTCAAGTCACAAAGCACTGCTGAATAACATTCATTACCATGAATTTCCAATATGTAACAGCAATTAACCACTGTGGTAAAGGAAAAATCTAAGACATGCAGGTCCTGTCAGTAAAAGCTCTTGAGAGCATATGCTAACTCCCTCTAGGAACGGACATAAGTGATTATGGCAGTGACCCAAGAGGCTTCAGTCGGAGGTTTCTTAAAATTGCTATAGCTAATTGAGGTAAGCTACTCATGCTATTCACTTGTTGAATTCCTACCATAGACATCAAAGGGACCGACTGGCCTTTCTAATTATATAAATGTGTAGGTGTTTAATTAGAAAATAAACTATTTGATCCTAGTTAAAATAGATGTTCTTTGCTACTCAAGGCTGTGTGGATAAATTTATAAAACTGCCGACATGTGTATATACTAATCTTGGCTGTCATTCATCAGTTCTGTTGCAGTTGTGATAGGACATCATAATCTTCTCTCCTTTATTATAATAAGTTATCAATGGTTTACAGTTAGTTGGCAGTTGCTTACATTTCAGCTGTTTTAATAATTTAGAATAGACAAGCAACTGTCATCTGTTACTAAACAGTAACCCTTTTTGTGTCTGAAAATTGCTATTGTGCTACATAAAAACAGTGTTATAAATTGCACTCCTCCTACACCTTCCAAAATTTGCTCATTCAGTCATCCATTCATTCATTTTTCCATTAAGGATCACAAGGAGCCATTGCTGAACCTTGCAGCACAAGATACAGACAAGAAACAGTACTAGATGGGATGCCAGTGTGTTTGTGTTTCTTCAAATATAATGTGCCGTCAATTAGCAGGAGAAGACAATCCATCCCTAATTAAAATGGCCAATTGCCCAATTTAGAGGGTGAAATCTAATGAGCAAGCTGCTCTCGTGAGGCACAGAAGGATCCTAGAGAGAAGACAGAACCACTCCAAATAAACTGATTTAGTTTATTAAATGTGTGAAAAGTTACAAGAAGGAAGCAACCACAAAAATGCTTTACTATACCACATGTGTGTTCAAATAAATTACCATATATACTCGCATATAAGTTGGGTCTTGAAATCCGAAAAATCGATCATAAAAATCAAACCCCGACTTGTACGCCTGTTCAAAAAACAACACTTACATTTTTTTTTACATCTTCTTGCTTCCTCCAATCTCACAACAGTTTCCCAGACACATCAAATTATGTTGCAGCAGCGCAGTTACCAATTTCTTTCGCCACTTCAATGACTTTTAATTTAAAACCATCTTCATATTTTCTTGTGATCAAACGCTCCATCATAGATAAGGTATGCTCTTACGATAAAGGTGTATGAGGGTATGAGATACAGAAAACACAAAACAGTGCAAACATCACTTCTGAATAGTTTGGGTATTATTGTGTGGTTATGTAGGCACAATACATAGAAAAAAGGCAGTGTGCTCCTTGGTTACTCTCTCAGGTGGACGTTAGTATATCATAATCTCTTGGACCAACAGCGTGAGTTTTCTGCATTATACGACTGACATAAAATACCGGATATTATACGGTAAAATCAGGCCCTGACTTATACGTGGGAGAACTTAAACACGAGTATATACGGTATTTCCAGCTCAGATAATCATCTTCTTTGGCAGCCTTTAAGGAGGCTTTGTTTGTAGGACTCAGTAATTGCGAGGGAACATCTAGGGAACTTACATGTATGAAAATATATAAATATGCTTCTTTACACTGCCCATATGCTAATCAGTGATGGATTTTAGTTTTACTGCCTTGCACGAACCAAGCTCCAATGTTACCTACCTTTGAAAATGAGATATGTTCCAAAAAAATGAAAGTTATAAAAACTGGAGGACAGAAGGACAAAGATGTTCAGTTTGTGTTCAGTGTTTCCTTTTATCCACAAGCTAAAAGATTGCCATATCATAGATAAATAAATAGCCACAATAATCACCACAATAGTGCTAGAATTCAGTTCAGTAATATACAGTAGATTGGAAAACACCAGGTGGAGCCAACTTTGGAAGAGAAGAATGAGGTGAGACACAGTCAAGCACCACATGTTATTAGGTTAAAATAAAGGCGTTTTATTCTGTCCAGGCACTTCTTCCCAATTCTATCTCCAGTAATAAGCCACAAGTATTTGCATCTAAACTGGGACTACATGCATGGTATTTGTGTCTGAATTAAAGCAAAATTACCATGAATTCCAATACCCACAGTCCATGATTTCCAGCATCATAGTTTTTATTTCAAACATCATTTGGGGACTTTTGGAGATCAAGGAACCCAGTGGTTAGGACGATGTTTGTTTCAACATGTTTTAATCATATTACACATGAAATAAGTTCTCTACATTGTCATCTTGCTTTTCTTGTGGGCAACGGTATTTTGGCTCCTTTATGTTGAACCTAGCCTGTGTAATTGTCTCAATTTATCTCCTGATTTCCTTTCTGATTAAATATTTGGTGCTATCCTACTCCAGCAGTGTAATAATATTTGACAGAGAATTTGGCTACATCCATAAATGGAAAAAAATTAATAGGCACAATTATGTGCGTTACTGAGTAACTCCGTTATGTAATACTCAGCAATAAACTGCAAATATCAGAGACAGATATAAATCAGTGTAAATAACACACACAAAATATGTGAATGTTAGTAAAGATGCCTGTGATCAGCATGGTTTGTAGCTAAATCTTTCAAACACTCTCTGAAGATGGGCAGAGAAGTATGGAAAAATACATCAAATAAGCATGAAATATAAGTTAATATCTCCTACATCTCTATTGAGTTTGGAGTAGAGGAGATGCTCCATTGATGGGACAATATGTTATGTTTCTTCTAACTTTTAAATTTTTTTATGGACTTTTATGACACATTTTCTCTGAAGCTCTGTATTTTTCTCTACAGTTTTGAATGTTACTAATTCCCCTTTCATTTTCATTTTGTGGTTTAGTTTGAGCTTCAGATCTGTGGTCATATTTTAACGTGTTTTTTTCTGTTCTTCCGAGGGCCCTTTCCCTTTTAAGACTCTATAAGCCTTGGCCTTTTTTTCAAGAGTGTAGCCTGCTTCTTGAGGTTTGGAAGCCAGGCTTAACTTATTCTGCTTTTAGTAAGCAGAGAGATTTTAATGAAGCTCATCAGGAGAAATTACATAGTCAGAATATAGCGAAAAAGTCAAAAAATGGGGAAAGGTGAAAATGAAAGTCAAAATATTCAGGAACAGATGACACGTGAGAATATATCTGTGAACTAGGAGATTGAACCACTGCATCAAGAAACCTTTCAAACTGGCATAAATTAGCTTTCAGGTTGTGATCTGCTTAATCCTGTCCCCCCAACTGCAATATGCTCCTAGAGAAAGGAAGAAAACGTACTTGCCGCTACAATAACCAAAATAAAGGCAGAAAACAAAATTACAAAATGTAAACAAGTCACAAAAACATAATTGCAATTTGAAAGATGGATTCTATGACCTCAAAGAAAGAGTGTCTAATAGAAATTTGCCCTACAGAGCAAAAATGATCAAAATACTTCTTATAACGTAACTTGTGTTGGTGAGACCTACTTAGTGCTTTCAGGCCTGTGTAGGAGCACATGTTCAACTTTTCACATTGAGGCCTCCCTTTTGAGTTTTGTGAGCACGCTAATCATATCACTTTTGTACACCATTTGCATCCTTCTTCCATACTGACATGAGTTTCTTCTGATCAGTCTAGTTTCCTTACACAGATATAAAACAAACTACTAATCTGATGGCTAATTCTGAGCTATCTGACTTTTGAATTTCAAAACAGAGGAAGATAATTTGTGAATAATAGCTGAAAAGGGTAGCACCTAGCAAACATGTACAGTAGCTCCTCCTAGTATTTGGGGTGTCTAGTTGTTTGCCCCTGCAAAAAAGCTGTGGATAAGAAGTCAATAAAATTAAGGTGAAGCCACTTTGGTGTTTCAAGTTCAAGTGTTTTTATCATGTGAAAATAATACAGGGAAATTATCACTCTTCATAACAATAATACTAACAATAATAATAACATAACAATAATACTAATAAAGTACACACAAAAAAACTGCTGGAAGACAAACAACTTTCCTGTGCCTTTGTCTTTGAGCTGTCCAAACTTGAAAGTATTGAATTATATTAAATAATAACAGATGGGTTATATTAAGATAATATTAATGCATTGATGTATTTGTAAGAAATATTTGGATTGATTTATTTATTGTCATCTGAATGTGTTAAAACATTCATTGGTACATAAAATTACTCACTAGTTCTTAGTTATAAGAATGACAGGTAAAGATCAGAAGTGACTGCTCGAGCTGTGTTCCCCCTGGGGTGTCAAGGCAGAAGTGATCTATTTAGTTGTTTCATTACAGATGGCATTCTGGCTATGGGCAGCATCTCCACCCACCCTAATGGCTCCTTCAAACATTTATTTATTAATTTGTTTTTTTGTTTTTTCAAAATCTCTCTATTTATGGAGTTATGTTGCTAAAATGATGGGTAGAAGCAAAAAGGACAACTCAGATCCTCCAAACTGTTCAGCATTCATAAGCTAAAACATTCTATTGTGTATGTTATTATAACAAAGGGGTTTAAACTGGCAAAGAAAATAAGGGCTGTGAGGTTTAATACTGCTGCTGAATAAGTGCACTGTACAAGAGGAGCTTTATTGGTGTCTTGCCATCATTCACTTTATTGCAAAGTCAAATTTGTTATGATATACATGTAAATAACATGAAACACTTGGTAGCAGGACATTGTGTGATTATATATTTATTGGAGACGTGGTGTTTATTTTGCTTGTTCAGTGGGCCAAATGCTAATTCTTCTCATTAACATAATACTCATCAGCCAGACACAAGACTCTAAATACGTGCACTTTCTCATAGCATCATATTACATAACATTCAAGCGTCTTTGTGTTTCTTTTTCTTTTAACAAACAGACCACTTCTTGGCTTTAACCATAACAGTAATGAAATGTACAGTTTTGGAATGTCGAACTAATCTAAGAATGAACATTTACAATGATTTTACTTAAAATGCTTTATTTGGTATGAATGTGAAAGTGAAAACACATAAAACATAAATTATCTGAGCCAAGGTGGTGTAGTGGCTAATGATGTACCTGAGTTCACAGCCTGTTCTGGCTGCTGTCTCTGTTATGTTCATGTTCTCCGAGTAACAAAGCAAGTTTTCTACACACACACCAATTTCTCTTTACATTTCAAAAATATGTCAGGGGCTCTGAATAAGCAGATATGGACATATTCTCATCTGAGTCTCTTGCAACAGTTTTGCCTCCCATTTAGGCCTGACCCCTGCTTTGCATCGGTTAATGGAAGGATAGGATCTGCTTCTATGTCACTCTATAAAGAGCAAAGGTTAGAAACTGAATAAATGGATACATGAAATGGAAACTATGCATAAAATATCAAAGAAGCAATTTTGGTTTGAAGCAAGTTTTGTCACCTGTACTTGCTAAGAAGGCTCAGGTCTTTTGATGTGTGCTGCAAGATTCTGGAAATATTCTACCAGTCCATAGTGACTACTATGTTGTTATATGCTGCAGTCTCCTGGAGAAGCAAATTGAGCTCAAAAGAAGCACAATGTCTGAACAAACTTATTAACAAAGCCTGCTCCATGACAGGGCGAACCCTGGACATACTGGAATTGGAAGCTGTTGAAGGAAAGAGGATGGTGGCAAAATTGGATGCCATCATGAAATAATCCCTCCAGCCCCTCCAGGAGACGAGCACTTTTAGCCTCAGGCTCATTCCACCATGGTGCGCTAAGAATCGCATCTGGGGGTCTTTACTGCCCACTGCTATCAGGTAATGCAATACTTCCTCCTGGGTCACTTGTCAAGTTCATTTTGAGATACCATTTTGAAATATCTTCCCAATATACATTTATTTATAGCTTGATTGATTGATTGATTGACTGGATTATTTCTCCGGTGAATATGTACAGTATTCGTGTTTTTTATGGTTCTGCTGCTGTATGCATCTGAATTTCTCCATGGGATTAATAAAATATATCTAATCTAATCTATTCTAATCTAATGTTAAAGACAAATTCACAGGTTCTGGTTATCGTGTCACTTAAATGCTTCATGCCTCCCTTGAAGTGTGCTGCATTCCCAATTCTTCTAAATGCATTTTTAAATGTATTTAAAATAAATAAATAATATCTCAAATTGAAGAATGATCATTTATTCATTTTCTACTATAAGGATGATCCAAGGCCTTCAGTTTCTCTGGTTAACCCTATTTATGGCCCTGCTTGATGTCTACATAGGATTTTAATCCTTTAATGTTGTTCTAACATATTGTGTTTGCCTTCTTTTCTAGTGTTACTTCTCAAAATTTGCCATTTTTTGTACTGTTGGCCTAGAATGATATCCAAAGGAGACCTTGTGACTTTCGAAATACCATATTAGAGTATGTATTATTATACACCTCTATATTTTATGATACAACCTGATAGTTTCAGATTGCAAAAGAAAATGCAGGTGCATTTTATATATTACAGAGTCAAATCATATATTCTGGTGCAAATAGTAGGGCTTTTTATTTTTCATAAAGTACCCTTTGCACTTATTACAACTGATTAATTAATTGGCTGTCACAATATTTCTCAGAGTATACAGTATAACTCAAAATCCTATTACCCTGTTGTAATCGCTTCAGTTTACTGTCTAGTTGAAGGCAGTGATTATGGTTTTTCTTGGGGTGTACTTTCCAGTTTCAGACTACTGTTTCATTATAGTGAATCTAATCTTTACTTCCAGTGCGTTTGGAGACATTTGCTTACATTAAACTTTATCTAATACAGTGTATATTTGCCTACAACTGAAATGGATCCAGGTTCATCTCTACCAATTTTACTCATACACCATCATAATCATTTATAGTAATTATTTACGAAAATTATTAAGAGCACCAGTTACTGCATTGACCTTTTAAATCTCACATAAAGAGAATAATAAATTGTACAGGTATATCCTAAATCTCTCTTGTTTGTAGTTTGGTAAGTAGCATCTTATGGGAATGAATACTTCTTGTGGCTTTGTGAGAAAGATGATCTGAATAACCCCAGAGATTTAAAAACCTCAGAATACTGAACAGTATCTAAGGAAACAGCAAAATAGTTCTGAGCAACCAACAGCCAAAGCAACATATAAGCAAACTATGGTGATGAACAAATGATGAAAACTTAAAAACAAAAACTTAGGGAAAGCAAAATAAAAACGAGAAACACACTGATCTAGCACAAGGATTCCATGAAGAAGCATTAAAGTATCCTTAGAGACTTTTTAAATAGACAATGGTTAATCCAAAAAGTGAAGAGAGTGTAATAAAGTGTAGTGTAAGGAATTAGATTAATATGTTCCATTAAGATTGTCGACAGTGTGGACAAAAACTGGGATCAAGTCCACATTAATTAAAAAAAATTACCTTTATACTACTTTTTGGTTTCTTCCTCTTGAAAAATATGCACTGCCATACAGGTGTCCATAGGGGGCATCTTCAGGATTTAAATATTACCTACAATTACACCCCTGAAGTGTGGGTTGGTGCTGTCACTCACATCCCTCCATCTTGTCTTCTCAGATCTGATGACCACAGGCTGCTGCACTGCTGACATCACTTCTGCCCTTTTTTCTGGAAGTCCCGCCTCCTCCACACGGGAACTACTTAAATCAACGATCTACCGGAAGTAGGCAGTCATAACTGACTAGAGTCTGCACAAAACATTTTGTTTCTGCCAATGCAATGCCACTACTTTTTTTTGTTTTCTTGTTCCTCTGTAGTGTACTGACTGGCATTAAACAGGGTTAGCCCTGTGATGCCCCAACCCTTCCTAGGTCTACATGTTATTATTTTACACCAAATATACATTGTGCATGCCAACATAATGTCATGAGGCCCATGTCTGCCATTATAGACTCAAACCATGTTCTAAAAAACTACAAAAAAGGACAGACTTCCTAATTGCGTTAAATTGTAGTTGCTAAACTTTGAATGTCACCACAAAAGATATGATGACGTACAATTAAATTAATACATTATCTGATTTCCAAATTTAAATAGTTTTTATTAGGAGTACCTTTTCTTCAAGAAATATCTTAACCCCTACGAGAAAACAAAATAACAAAAACAAAATGCAGTAGCTGCTCCTTTTATTCACAGTTTATATCATACAGTCATACTGTCATGTTTGAAGAGAACTAAAAGAAAGCCCTCTCAGAGTGGCAGAGTTTACTAAAGTAAAGTAAAGGAGATGACTCAGGTGCCACCACAAGTGGCAGCCTTTCCAGCAGCTCTGTGTACAAAACTTTATCTTTCTACCTTTTTCTCTATTTCACTGATCACTCCTACCACTTTCTTTTATGTGGATTAGTTTCCTGGACACTTTTTATTACTTTTTTGTGAATTTCCCCTTGGGATTCATCTATCTATCTGTCTATCTATCTATCTATCTATCTATCTATCTATCTATCTATCTATCT
>JANRMT010062837.1:3128073-3165358 GCA_026402145.1 Polypterus bichir lapradei
CTATCTATCTATCTATCTATCTATCTATCTATCTATCTATCTATCTAAGAACAGATTAAAAAAGTCCAATGCTGGTACATGGTCAAATTAGCACTAACTGAACAATTTCATGTACAACATTGTGTTTGTGCTGTAAAAACTCTTAAATGTGTCCCAAACTTCTGGGTGGAATCATAATTAAAAAGGATTTCTCTTCTGGTCACTTGAGAGTCTGCAAGTGGTATACTTCGTAATTGTGTATATATGCTGTATTATTTCTTTTACTATTCTAATTTATGTTTTGTGCTTACATCTTATCTTTAACTATCCATCCATCCACTTTCTAACCCGCTATATCCTAACTACCGAGTCACAGGGGTCTACTGGAGCCAATCCCAGCCAACATAGGGCACAAGGCAGGAAACAAACCCTGGGCAGGGCACCAGCCCACCGCAGGGTGCGCACACACACACACACACACACACCAAGCACACACTAGGGAAAATTTTGAATCGCCAATGCACCTAACCTGCATGTCTTTGGACTGTGGGAGGAAACCGGAGCACCTGGAGGGAACCCATGCAGACATGGGGATAACATGCAAACTCCACACAGGGAGGACCCCTAATTAAATCAGCATATTATATATACAAGTTTACTTTTAAAGACTATCTTTGACTGAATTGAATAATAAAGTCTAACACGTACAGTAATAAATCTCACTAAACTACCCTTTGCAGTGGTGCTTATCAGTATGGATTTCACATAAACGTATTCTGATTCAGGCTTGCTGCATAAGAAGGATGTTCAATTTTCATTTTAGAAAAGGATAATATTTAGATAAGCCGTATTATTAATAAATGGTGCTTGTTTTTTAAACATGAACAATATGCTTTTATATAAGTAGCAATCAAGCATATCTGGGTTATACAGCAATAATTATCAATAGCAGTCAACTCTGTTATGAATGATGATTCAAACAAATATTTTAAAATCTTCGTATTTAATTAAGGTTCACAACACAAGTGATATTTTGGAGAGCTGAAACAGATCCTCAAGTTATTTCATATCAGTTATATGTTTTAACCTTTTTTTGTGAAACAAAGTCTGTTGCCTAGTGGCATACTGCCAGTCAAACAATCAGCCTGTCAGTTTTTAATATACAGGAAGCAAAATTCCTTTGTCAGAGCTTTGCAAGGCATCAGTTTAAGTGCAAGTGTGAGTGTGAATGTGAATGGGCCTGCAGGTGACTGGCACGCTGTATTGGGATGCTTTATGCTTTGCGCTCTGTGCTGCTGGGATAGAATGTGCTGTGTTTGTATAGATATCTTATTCAAATAAGCTTCACCAAAACACATTTCTCGCAGCTGACATTATTCTGGCATAAACATAAATGAATAAACTGTAAAATAAAAGTAAATACTCAAAATGACCCCAAGTTTTCAGTATATTCATTCTTATTGGGTTGCGGGGTAAGTAGATGGATGGATAATTCTCATTAATCAGTAAAATCTTGTGAAATTGTGTAATTCAGATGATCTTTCTGTAAGTGAATATATTTTAAATATGTTAAATAAGACCATATGGTTTTATTCTCTTCATATAGTCATGGTTCAAGAAGCATAAAACAGCAGATATAAAAAGATAATGAAATATGAACACTGCACTTCAATTCACATCTAGATGAAAATTAGTGCCAACCTCATTTTCAAACCAGGGGTGATACGTTCATGCTACAGTGGGTTACAATGTAAGCTGAGAGAAAAGTGAACCAACAGACAAACAGACCTTGATTCCTTTTTGGCCAAATTAACCTCAAATTGAACATCTAGCTCTTCACTAGGAAGCCTAATTCAGTTTACTGAACATTTCAGGAACACTGGCAAGAACTAGTATTGGATGAAACAGCAAGTGATCCCAATGCATCAACAGATAAACATCTGTCCTCACATACACTAAAAATGATTAGAGTCAGTATTTTTATCAGTATGCTGCTGCTGGAGTATGTCAATTTCCCCTTGGATTAATAAAGCATCTATCTATCTATCTATCTATCTATCTATCTATCTATCTATCTATCTATCTATCTATCTATCTAACTAACTTGCACGACTAGGTGTAAGGTAAGATGGACTGTGAAATAAAAAAAAAAACATTTAAACAACTGGAGAACATGTCATCTCCACAGAAACAAAGATCAAGCTAGTGGAGCAAAGTCAGGGCAATGGGGAAGTGGCACCGTGGAGCCCCCAAAAAAAGGGCTATTGTTAAACTAACTGCAGTAGTAGGCCAACAACAAATTCTTTTATCTCCAGGAAGTACCATACTGAAGAACTACATAAACACTCATCAGTTAATAGTTCCATATTTTGAACTTTGTCTGGGAAAGTCCATGCTGTATTCCCACAAAAAAGAAAAAATAGCACATTAAAAAATAAATGTTTAGCAATGAGCAGAGAAGACACATATGCAAAGGGCGCTGCATGCAAAGGGGGCAAATTACTTCACTGCAGCTTTCACTTATTATGAATGAGCTGACACTGAACTAATTGAGACTTTTTAGCATTCAGTGTCATTAGCATTGCGATACAATTAAGACAGCAAACTTTATAGAAAATGGTGAATTAAAAATATGATAAAGTTAAGCATTTACACTTTGGCTAAAAATACAGCTAATACATTCTAATTGTAGAATCTCTAAGAATAAGGGAATAAAATATTCTCAATGAACAAATGTATCAATTATATATTAGACTAACCTATTGGTTATAAAATTGGCTGGTATAATATATATATAGCCACAGGGGTCTTCCAGAACTGAATTTGAGAACCACTGCTCTAAAGCAAGCCCTTCATTTTCTGGAAGATATAAAATAAGCCCTTGTGACTTGCTAATTTCTACCTTGGCTATAATAGTATGTGGGTGAGCCACCCTGCATTTTAAAAAGTGATTAAATATCCATTGAGGCATAAAATATAAAATGTTTCTGTGAAATGCTAAAAAAAAATAATCACAACCTCAAAACAAAAAAGTAAATTGCGAAATACATGATTTTGCACATTCCAAAACAACCCATATCATAACAGCCATAGATTTACCACAGTTATTCAACCTTTGTTTTACCAAAATTGAGAGCATGCATGACAGGAGTTACTTTGAAATTGTACTCTGGTTTTGAAAATCACCAATTTATTTCAGACACGTTGGATCAGAGAGGTGAGACATCTGGTCAGATATCATAAATTCATGTCACAAAAATGGAAAGAGTAGGCCACCATGCCACTCTGGGGAATGCACATCAGTTTGTTATTCCTTTAGTGCACTTTAATGAAAAGACCAAGTTCTAAGGCCAAAAACAAGGATATGATAAAAAATAAGGCACCCTTTATTGAGCACTGAGACACATTAATGAAGCAGAGGTTGAAACAAATAAAACACTTACTTGCACTGAAAATACATACTGTATGTAGTGAAACAGGGCAGTGTAGTCCCTGACCTTGATGAGGCAGAAAAATAATATTTAAGGGATCAGAAGGTGGATGATATAAAACTTATAGTAATAAACTAAGCAGGGGACAAAACCAAAAGCAACAGTGTAGCTAGTAAGAGAGAGAGAGAGAGAGAGAGGTGCTGATACAGCGCATTGCCACACCAACCACACAACAAACCAACTCAGAATCCCAGATTAGGACCCGAGTGCAGCCAAGCAACAGGTGGCACCTCAGCACCACACTAGTTCAGATGGAATGGACCAGTGTGAGGTTTTTTATGGTGGCTGGAGTGCCAATTCTGTCACCAACCCCCAGGTACCTAGTAAACACAGTCTAAAATGTAATCTGAATTGTAGTCAGAAATGGGGTGCTAATCTTAACCATCTGCTAAACATTTGTGAAAGACTATGCACAATTTCGGATGCATCCAACACATGGTGCTGGCTATGTAAAACATCGCACCACTAATGCCTTGAGCCACGCCCCCAGCAACCACGCAATGCGTCCAGGCAACGGGTCCACAAAATGGGATAAATGTTGTGTGTGGGAAGTAAAACATAATCATAAAAATATGTAAATAATTCTAGAAGCTTGACAGAAATAATATTATACCTAAATAATCTCAGATGTGCAAGACCTTCAAAAAGGATAATGAAGGTACTTGAAACAATTTAACCAAAGCAGAAAACATTTTAAAAGTATACAACATTCAGAAACAAATGAAACACTGAATTATACTTATCATCCACATTTAAAAGGGAAGTTTGGTATTTTTGAAGTCAAAGTTGTTTCTTCACAATCATGGTATACTGTATATTAATTTGCCACATAAAATTGCATAATAAGGAGTAGAATTTTCTATAAATAAGTAAATAATCTGATCTTGCATTTTATAATGGAGTTAATGTGTACCAAGGTCCCAGTGTGGAAAAAAAATCCCAAACATTTCCAAATATTTCCACTTTGAAGTGCAAAACATGCCTTTCATGTTTCTGAGGTATGCTTGTGGCAACAAAAGAAAATCAAAATTAATTTTAACATTGATCACTGGTACTGGTTTCTAGAGGTAAGGATACGATTCTTGCTTGCTTGTCTGCTCGCAGTGACCCCATGGATGGAGGTCTAATAACCACACACCTCAACCTTGGCCAAGTTATATTCTGCTTATTATCCTTCTTTTGCTTCAGATCAAAATTAGTTATCTTTTCCCTAATTGATTTCCTTTTTTGTTTGTAGTTCGAGCACTGGGTATGTCATGAAGATCTTTTTCTTTGTTTGAGTGAAAGTTCAGACACATCGCTGTGCATGCCGGTATTTTGTTTAGTAGCACAGCCGGACACAATAATATGCCATGTCGTCTAACACAAAATGGCAGCGCCCATGATTTTAAACTATAGAAAATACCAATGATTGTAGTAAAGCATTATTATTTTTATAGAACAAAACATAAAATGAAAAGTAATAAAAATTGATAACATGAAAATCTCAGCAAATTAATACATGTTCCTTATATTAGCAGTTGGTGTGTTTAAAAGTGTCTCTTTACAATAATGACAGCATGTAGTTATCTCATTATATTTCTGATATAGCATTACCATTATGTCCAAAGGTTCAAAGGAGCTATAAACCTGTTCACATTCTATGAAATAAATGAGGTGCCGTTGATTTGTTTGTGGCCTTCATCCAACTTAATATGTAATTTTGGCTTCCTTCGTTTCTTTTTGTTTTTTGTTTTTTTGTTATTCATCTTTTACTTGTTTTTTTCTTTTACTTACACAATAATTTATTTTTATCCCTTTTAATTATAGAGCATGGATTAGATCAAAAAGTTGGTTTCCTGCCTTTTTCACTGCTCTGAATAAGAACACTTTTAGAATCAGTAAATAATGAATAACTGTGCCACGTACAACAGCAGCTCACTGAATAAACGTTTCTTAAAATTTGTACAAGACCAGAATAAGGTTTTTATTTTGTTTTTTTTTTTTTTGAAAAGTACAAATATTGCTGAAGAAAACACAAAATCCAATAAAGCTGTCATGTCATTCCTAACAATGTATCATTTTAGACTAAAAAATGTCTTCAGGAAAAAATGATTTCAAACTCTATTTCCTTTTTCAGCAACAACTTTGTTTTCAATTATTCACAGCAAATTTCACGCTCTGTAAAAGACACCATTTCACAAACATTGGCTTTTTCCATAATAAATCTTTGTGACCCAAAATATCTTTATGAGGATTTCAAATCTGATATAATATCCCTGTATAATAATGCCAGCAAGGATTGGGTTCAAACAGGCTGAAGCATAAATCTCACAGAAAATAAACTGTTTTACCCACAGTATGTGATTGACTGGAGAGAGTGTGAGCACTCCAGCCTCAGGCAACAATAGTCGCATTGTACTGCCCAGGTCCTGATGTCATCCATCTTTTCAAGATGTTATGTCTGAGTAAGCGGACTTAGTTTTTGACTTTCATATTATGGATACATTTGCTGCAGTTCACTAAACTCCCCTTGGTTTACAGAGATCACATTCCAGGGAATAGCCGTCTCGACGTACTGAAGGCTCAAAGCGCTCTTTGGGGGCAACTTCTTTATTGAGAGTGACAGGAAAAGCACCTTTTTTTGCTCCTTGGATTAACTGTAGAGAAGACGTGCTGCTTGCGGTTCTTTCTTTGATCATTCTCATTTACTGATGTACAAGATGTTACCACTTTTGCCAGCTAACAAAAGCAGTCCTAAATAATAAATGGCCTTATATTTAATTTAATAAATACTAGAAAGTGGCAGCCTAAGAATTTCTTTAAATTATGAAATTTAAGCAATTTTTTTAGCAAAGAAAAAAGTGAACTACTGTACATTTTCTTGAGATGATCTACTGTTCCAACTATATAAAAAGGGATATACAAGGGACTGGTATTAGCTCTCAGCTCCCTCTGCCCAGGTAATGAAAAATGGATGGATGAATGGAAATCTCATTGCAGCTGTAAATAAGAATGTTTTTTCACATAATGTGTTGAGATGGTGTTTAAAACCTCATCTTAAACAAAGAGGTCACATAACAGTTCCAGCTTGGCTTATCAGCTGCTTTCTTGGAGATGGTGACCAACTTTCACAGCTGTGAGACAGCACTAAATAGTATTCATCTGTTTTGTAGCAGTTTAAAGAAAGAGTCACATAGAAAACTTGCTTCCTTACAACCTGGCTCATGATTAAAAGAGCAAGAGTATGCCATTTGCTGTGTGCAGTATGTATGGTTTTTAGAAATATATTATACAATTCTTAATACTATAAATTGAAATCAAGAAGGCATCAGTAAGTTGAAAATTTCCTCTTGAGGTAATGGGATTTAGGAGAGCAATGGGAAACCATGGGTCACAGAAAGATCACACTGCTAAAAAGGAGCAGAACCAAACTCGAAAGAAACTATACTTGCAGAAATTATTATGGATGGATAGATGCTAATGGTTAAAAGCCAGCAAATATATGGTATATGGTTAAGGGAGTGAATTCACAAATGACTACCCAATGCTGCCAGGATAGGCTGTGGCCCTCTGTGATGTTGAATTGAACTAAGCAGGTTTGAGCATGTTATGTTATGTTATGTTATGTTATGTTATGTTATGTTATGTTATGTTATGTTATGTTATGTTGTTTATTAAACTGGCTTTATGCTAGCTAATTGGTTCACAACAAAAGGAGAACACCAGGCTGGGTTTGAATTCCAGCCAGGTCAACATCTGTATAAAATTTACATGCTATCCCAGTGTCTGCCTGGATTTTATCCAAGATTTTTCCTCCCACATCCAAATGATGCCCAGTTTATGATAAATAAAGCTTAAAGTTGGCACAATGTGCAGACGTTACTTTTACAATAGACTTGTGCCAGGTGCCTCCAGAATATGTTCCATCCTCACAAGACTCTAAAATGGAAGTGAATTTAGAAAGAGATTGATGTTTACTAAATATATTGTTATGACAGCCTGCCAAGGTGTTGTCACTAGCCTCTCCTATATTTTTGGCAGAGTAGGAAAATGTAGGAAAGTAAAAAAATGATTAAACAAAAAGAAGGAAAAGAGCACTTTTCTCTGTAAAAAAAAGATGCTCAACGAGTGTGAAAATGAAGTAGTTGATGAATTTCGCAAGTAGACCCCCTAGAATACTAATTATGATACACAGGATTACCAATCACACAATCAGTAAAACTGATCAGGTGTATGTTCCAAACATACAATGTTTGATGTTTGTTAAAACTTCTAATTGGACTCAGGCAAATTTTTAAGCCAATCAGAAAAGTAGTGTTGTGTTTAAACATTAATTAGGCTTGCAAATCAGGGAACGTATGATTGTCAGTTAAGCTTCTCACTATGATGGTAACTCATTGTTATCACCGCTTGGAACAAAACATTACAGGAATGTCAGGCAATAAATGAACTCACATTGTTATCCTAGGCTTATTTCCATGTTACAATATTAATATTCAAACAAAAGGGGTTGCAATAATGATGTTAAAAAATGTGCAAGAGTACCTGAAAATAAAGAATGGAGTTTTAGTGCTACAGTCTAAAGGAGTCTTAAATTTTATATACAAAAAAAATGATAAACTTGTTATCATTAGGACTTACCGCACTATATCTATGATATCACTACCCCACAAGAAGCAGAAAACAGGAAAATTTATCAAAATGGTGATGGACAGATAGGCTGTGTCACAGTCAGGAACCAAATTATACTGACTAACTGGCATCCTAGATGGACCCTTCAACGATCAGAGTGTCAATATGCTTCCAGGGTTACATGGGGCTCCCACAGGGGAACAAAGGTGTTTTACGGGACAAAGTCCAGACTTGGTTAAACCAGAAGTACTTCTGGACTCAGATACGAAAGGACTTTCTTGACATAGGCCAGAAGAACCTGAGGTCAGGTGCAGAGCAGACTTAAGGGCTCACCTGGCAGGGAGGAAGACAAGCCAGTGTGAATTGAAAGAAAGGTATGGGAGGGGTAAGAAGGTGTGTAATGTTATGCTTTTGCTTAGTGGTGTGGGTAGGATAACCAGACACCCTGCAGGTAGTTGGGATCTTAATTTGCAGATCCAGAGGGGCTAAGTCTTTCTGTATTTTTTTAATTACTTATTTCTTCTATATTCCCTATGCTATTGGCGGAGTGGTGGCTCTGAGGTTAGGGATCTGCACTGGCAATTGGAAGGTTGCTGGTTCGAATCACGTAAATGCCAAAAGGGACTCTGCTCTGTTGGGCCCTTGAGCAAGGCCCTTAACCTGCAATTGCTGAGCGCTTTGAGTAGTGAGAAAAGCGCTATATATCCATCCATCCATCCATCCATTATCCTACCCGCTATATCCTAACTACAGGGTCACGGGGGGTCTGCTGGAGCCAATCCCAGCCAACACAGGGCGCAAGGCAGGAAACAAACCCTGGGCAGGGTGCTAGCCCACCGCAAAAGTGCTATATAAATGCAAAGAATTATTATTAGGTATTCTTGTATAATTAATTTTATTTTGTACCAGTAACAGAGCACTGCACGATAACGTGCAGTGAATAAACTTGACTTAAGCATTCATGGTTTTCATACTCTTTCTCTGTATGTTTTGTAATGATAGTTGATTAGTAAGGTCTATTAAGGAATACTTACAATATGATTAGTAATGCCTGTGGATACTGATACAATATATAGATTGGAGGTGGACTAAAGAGCCTGTAGTAAAAGTAATGCCTCTAAGTACTGTCTATTAAAAAGTTATTATCTCTTTCAATGCTGTGTAATGATTAAACTACGAACCTAACAAGATCACCACACATTTAGCATTCATTTGCTCAGATGCACTTGCTGCTTCCTGAGCAGCTCTTCTTTTCTCCACCCTAGTGGCCCGCTTCTTCTCTTCTTTCATCGGCATCTTTTTGCGTTAAAACTGACTAAGTCATTGTTTCTGTTGCAATTACTTAGTACGTTTTCTTTCATTTTTCACTTAAGCCGGCACTTAACTCTTCAATCTGCCTCAAGAATGATTTAAGATATGATGAGGTAGGGGAAGTGATGGCGAAGGTGGTAGGGAATGAGAACGGCTCTTGCACGGCCGCCCTACTGGCCACTGCCAAGAGCCAATTCTACAATAACATAAAATAAAAATAAAAAGAGGAATAACCTTGGAGATCAATCATCACCCCGAAAGTGGATAGTAGAAGTCATATAGTATATGTGTACCAAATTTCAGGTCAATAGGTCAAACGGTTTGCGAGCTACAGGTGATTTAAAATCCTGGACAGACAAATGGACAGCCACGGTAGCGGTATTATATAAGAAGATAACATCATTTTTTATTATCTGCGCCTCCATAATATGTTTCTGAGTTTGGGGTCTGCTTAAGAGTTACACATGCACACAAGTTTCAATAAATAATAGTAAACTTGCAAAGCCTTCTTCTGAGTGTATTTGATATCCCTAAGCTGATATATACACTAGAATCATTAATGAAAACCAACAAAATGTAGATATAAATGTTATGAGATACAAGGAATTTATTTAAGTTGATCTACAATCCTGTTAAGACTGCACATTTTCAGATGAAAAGTACTTCCTTTTATGAAGAAAAAGCCATTCCTTGCCAACTTTGGTTATATTTACTCAAAAGGTATATAGAAGTGTCTGGTAGCATATGAGATGTAATATAACATTCTTAAACTCACTTAATTCAGTTCAGGGTCATGTGGGGACAACAGCCTATACCAGCCATAGGAACCCTCCCTGAAATGGGTACTTATCCATAGCAAGGCCCAGTAATAAACTTTACCCACATGTGGTCAATTTTAAATCACCAGTATACAGGATATTGGGATGTGTAAGAAAATCAGACAACCCAGAAAAAAAGAACAGACACAGGGACAATGTGCAAACTCCGCACAGACAGTGAGCAGATGCAAGATTCAAACCCAGGGCACTGGATTTATAAGGAAGTACTGCTAACCACCATGCTAGCTGTGTGAATTATACAACACAACATTCTTAGTCCTATTTAATTCAAGTTGGAAGTGCCAATTAGTGTAACCTGCATGTCTTTGGGCACATGGAAGGAAAACCGTAGTACCCACGGATAACAGGTACAAAATTTAAACTCAGGATGCTGGATCTGTAAGGCAAGAGCACTAGCCACTGTGCCACCATGCCATAGCTGAAAGTATGAATTATAACTTAAAGATAAGCGAACTTTGTTTAACAATTACAGTAAAGATTATCATTTACTATGTGTTACCACTAACATTAATTTCCAATATGATAGATTTATATATCATTTTTATTATTCAGTGATCATATGTTTTAATCTCAGGGAGTAAATGTATTGTCCACCTTTATACTCATTTTTAAACTCCTTCAAATGTCATTTGAAAAGCAACTGGGCACAGGGCACAGTTTAAACAGAGGATGTTCCTGTATTAAATGGGAGAGCCTCTTCTTCTAAACATATGCTTTTCTGCTTATGCACGACCGTTAGGTTTAACAAAACCCCCGTTCTTTACAATCTGTATTGAAATGGAGGATGTAAGGCTCAAATTCTCTTGAACTCAGTGGGGACCTGTCACAGCTGTCCAGCCAGTTGTCAACAACTGTTCCACATGTAGACAAGTGAGCTGCTGTTTTCAGACAGGAACCTGCTTGCAAAAAGATTAAAGCGACAGTAGCATGCTTTGATAAACCAGGCAGCACACACACTGCTCATATTTACATACACCCTCTAGCACTGGCTGACATGATCTCTGATGTCTTTCCAACCTCTTATAACATTTTATGTCTGCATAGTTTTATGGCGGGGTGAGATTTCAGTCTAGAGTTGAAGGGTTAGCATGGCAGAAAATATACAGGACGACTCATGTAATGTTTCATTTAGCCTGTAGCACAGCAGTTGGTCAACCCACAGTGTCTCAGAATTCTGACTTGCTTTGTCAAACAGTCAGTGACAAAGGATAAATTCTTACAGGCTTTACTTTGCTAAAGAATTATGCCTTTTGATAATATACATAAGAACACTGATGTATCACATTTTCAAGAAGTAAAGTTTGATCCCCAGCTCAGACTGTGGTTTTGTCAAATTTAATATTCCCCCATGTCCATGTAAATTTTTATTCAAGTACTCAAGTTTCCTTCTCCCATCCTAAAAATATATATAGTATGTTAGATTGATATGAGTAAGTGTGGATGTATTTGCCACCACTGCAAAGATCTTTCCAAAAAAAAAGAGTCAGCTTGTATTTTAACAAGTCACCTTTTTTGTATGTTCTCATTTCAGTATATATATTGTGATGGACGGCCAGGAATCTTGCCCAGTCGAGACGCCCCTTTGAGGAGAAGACCGAGGGATTGGACATATCATTATATATCTCAGGACACGAGAGGGCAGCACCCTTGGTGTACATTGGGGCCACAGAACTGGAGCTTAGAAGCTCAACCCTGTGGGGGCCTGTAGCCACCACCAGGGGGCGTCTGGACAGCTCCGGAGCCTTGGCATGCAGCACTTCCGTCACACCTGTAAGTGCTGCCGGATACTGATTGGAGCACTTCTGGGTGCAGTATAAAGGAGGCCACTTAACTCCACTCGAGGAGCCGGAGTCGGGTGGAAGTGGACGGAGCTCGCGGGTGAGGAGTGGAGGTGGCAGAAGAAATGGGACTGAGAGATTTATTGGTGGTGATTTGTGCAATAAAAAAAAAAGTGTGTGTTTTGGGACATTTGGCATCCATGTTTGTGTCCATGTTCAAATTCACTATATATATATATATATATATATATACACAGTGGGTACGGAAAGTATTCAGACCCCCTTCAATTTTTCACTCTTTGTTATATTGCAGCCATTTGCTAAAATCATTTAAATTAATTTTTTTCCTCATTAATGTACACACAGCACCCCATATTGACAGACAAAAAAAAGAATTTTTGAAATTGTTGCAGATTTATTAAAAAAGAAAAACTGAAATATCACATGGTCCTAAGTATTCAGACCCTTTGCTGTGACACTCATATATTTATATTTGTGTGGAGTTTACGTGTTCATCCTTGAGATCACCTTCATTTGAAGGTGATCTCAATTGAAGGGGGTCTGAATACTTTCTGTACCCACTGTATATATATATATATACTAGGTAAATAATAATAATTATTTAATAATAATGATGAGATTCAAAGACTCTGGAAAAAAGATGCTGAAATGATTCCTTTTATCATAGGCGGTACTGGGGTTATCACTAAATCCATCAAATGATGTAGCAAAATCAACATTTCTACTCTACCAAAACAAGAAGCAATATACCTGGCATTCATTGTTAACAGAGTCCTTGGCATGATTAGCAGTAATTACTGTACTACCAGACATTTTTCTTTGATTTGGCATTGACCACCAGCCATACCACATGCATTTCAGAACCGGTCATCCACCAAAAGCTAACCGTGTCTGGGCCAGGAAAGTACTTGGATGGGAGACCATCTAGGAAAACCTTGGATTGCTGCTGTTAAAGGTGTGGGCTAGGCCAGAAGGGGATGCTTACCCTGTGCTCTGACTTGTGGATCGCAACACTCCAGTGAGTGATGGGACACTGTGTTATTAAAATGGTGCCATCTTTCAGATATGACATAAAACTGCAGTCCTGACTTTCTACGGTCATAAAAGATCCTTGGGAATCCTTCATAAAGAGCAGGTTGTATCCTAATGTCCAGGCTAAATTGCCCACCACAGCCTAGTCATTCTGGCCCCCTAATCATCCCCTGTCTCTAATTGGCTATTTTACTGGCACAAAAATGGTTGCCATCACATTATCTACTTGAATGCTACAAATTAGTGGTGGTTGGTCACTGAAGCACTTTGAGTAGTGAGAAAAACTGCTATAAAAATGTAAAGAATTATTATCATTATTATTATTATTATTCATTGACTAGCCACCCCTAACCCTGAATTGACTTAAATCTTGAAATGTCCTCCTACCGAAGACCTTCAGCTACAGTCTCTTTCAAGAGGTTTTTTTGAACGAGCAGTTTTATTACCAGCTGAAAAATAGCTGTGAGATCCAAAGAACTAGAAATGCTATTATTATTATTATTATTATTATTATTATTATTATTATTATTATTATTATTATTATTTTCAGTGTTGTGTATGAACTAGTTTTAAAAAGCGCCTTCATTGAACAAGCTCGTTTTTCTAAGAATGGTGAACGTAACGTATTTGCAAGTAGAACGTGAGCGAGTTCAGTTTTATGTGACACTAGCTGATTACTCAGTGGCTTCGCTCACTGAGTTCAAGGGAAAAAAATTAAATGTAGTATATAAATTATTAAACAGTAAAATATTAACATGTAAGAAGTAAAGATACATTGAGCAGTACTGGAGTGCTTTCGGGTAAAGTACATTTTAAAGGCGTTATAACACAACAGGTAAGTACCACTAACAGCAGCTTAAATGTATTTGGATCATCTCTCAGTAGCAGATCCCTTGTGAAAGGCGCTACACAACCGCTGTGGTATAGAAATTACATTTTCTATGCGATCCTGCAAATTTCTGCCTGACAACCTTGCACTACGTGCCTGTGATTTAAGAGAAAAATTATTCTGAGAAATGTGGACTCTGCCCTTCCATGCTTAACGGGCAGAAGGTCCAAACAATTCCCAAGTCCAAAACTTAACATGAAGAGGTCCGTACATATTCTTAGATGTAAACCCTCCATCTTCTTAAAAGATTTCATCACAAAAGCAACCTTGAATGTTGCAGGGTTTTAGTGACCTGGACTCACCTTAAGGGATGGTAAGTAGTTGTGCAGTGCAATTTACAAAGAGAGTTTTGCTTTGATGACGCCAATCACACTCATTCGCAAAGATTTCCACTCTCCCAGGAGCCGATGGGGCACTTGAAGTGTCACAAACAGTGCGAGAAGAGAGGACGCTGCCCAAACCTACGAAGCTCTTGACCCGGCAGAGCAGCCCGACATTCCGCACCTCTGAGCGTCCACTTTGTTCTCACGACCCTTCGCCGCTGAAGGCGGTGTCGTCTTCACATTGTTTACAGCTCGGCATAGTTAAAAAGTAGAAAGAAGCAAAGCTGTTTTCCTCATCTCTTCTACTATCCGGTACTGCCAATTAAAAAAAAGTTATAATGTGGCAGTTTCTGTGACAGTCACGTGGACATATAAATAAAACTTCTCTGTCAGAACGCACCTGGTGGCGGACGGCTCAGCGGTGGAGTCCAGAGAGTAGGGCTAGGAGAGGGCGATGCAGGGTGCACTTCTATGGGATAGATCGACGTGTTTGTGTTAACTTCTTTTCAATATCAGTAAAATAACACTCACACAAATAATAACAATTCGTAAAGATGATATAAAAATGGCATCCACAAACAAAGTGATTAGTTTCTGTATTATAATATGTTCTGTGGTAATACGTAATTTCCGTTTCACATGGTCATACGTAATTTCCGTTTCAATCGCGAAAAGAATTTTATATATATATATATGACTGGCTGGGACACCTTATAATTCTCATCCTGATTGGGATCCCCAAAAGTTACAGGAACAGCAGGGAGAGGACAGCAGGGAGCAGTTCATCCCCCAGTATAACAGGTGGCAGTATCCCTCATATAGAGTCCTAGTTTGGACATCCACAGGGCTGCATGGGAATTGGAGTCCAGAAGTGCAACTCTGTAGGGGTCTCTTTCAGACAATAGAGGGCCTACTGCAGAAGGAGGACATCCCTGGCTTTCTCATGGCCCAGACGTACTTCCAACTGACCATGTCACATCACCAGATGTGCTCCCAGGTCCAGCATAAAATAAGCCTGCTCCCATAGCTCGACAAGTCGGCGCTGGAAGGAAGGAAGGTAACACTGGTCTTGGAGAAGTAATAGTGTGGGGAGAAAAACAAAGTAGAGAAGAGACAAACTGTTAATTGTTATACAAGGTATTTGTTTAATAAAAAACCCTTTTATTTGAACATGGGACTGTTTTCTGCTTTTGCATTTAGGAATTAGGGCTCAGTGATGCCCCCCCCCCCCCCTCGCGGGCGGTCGGGGGGGCTCTGCATATATAAAAATATATATATATATGTGTGTGTGTGTGTGGTACATTGTGGTAGTAAGTTAAAGACAGGCATCAGAAAGTAGCTTGTTCTATTGCAGGGGCGCCCAACTCCCATCCTGGAGGGCCACAGTGGCTGCAGGTTTTCTTGCTTTTTTGCTGCTAATTAACTTCATTTTATTGATTTGCTATTTAAGAATAAGACTCTTTAAATCAGAGATGAGCAACATCGCTCTTGGAGGGCCACAGTGGCTGCAGGTTTTTTCAACCAACCCAATTGAGAAGTCATTTATTGCTCAAGTGACATCTTTTTTGCTTCATTATAGTTGTCTCATTTGTTTGAACCCTTAATTGCTTATTTTAGTCTTAAACAGCTAAATTGACTGTTTTTAATTGTTCCTTTTTAGCAATAAGATCAAAATAACAAAGGAACCGGCAGTTCTACATCTAGCATGTTTACACCTGTGTGTATTCATTGTTCAGTATTTGGTTTAATGAAGTACTCAAAAGGAAACAAAAAAGAAAGTGAAGAACTGAAAATGACTCATCTGTTTTAGTCTTCAAATCATTTGAATGATATTATTTGAAAGGAAAAAACTATATGTGATTTAAGAATGACCCAATATTGCAGAGTTAAAACACTAATAAGTCTTTAAATTAAAAAGACCTGTTATTGGAAAGGACTGTTTTTTAATTAAGCAACTGGGTTGGAACAAAAATCTGCAACCACTGCAGCCCTCTAGGATCAACATTAATAACCCTTGTTCTATTGACCTATTGTTTTTTTGTCAATGACACTGAAAACACAAGACTTTTTAGTTAATATATTCTTCTTTTGTTATTCATTATGAACTGACAATCTGGGATAGACCTGGCCTTCAACTGGGTGCTGGAATTTAGAGCTGTGGAGACACTTGGGGCTACTAGGGGAGGTTCTAGCCAGACCAATTCACTTAACACTGGGATTGACTTAACATGTCTGGGGTGTTTGTCAAAACTGGACCACTAAATCTGGGTAAAATCCTCATAAACTCAGGGAGAACATGGAGACTGCACTTGGTTGTTCTCATGAAAGTCTTATTAATGAAATTTTTCATTAATCTTTACTTTGGGTTTTGCCAACTTCTAAACATTTTTATGTTGTTGAAATCCACTGATAACCAATAGAGACAGAGTTTGAATAATTTCTGAATGAAAGGAGAGGGGATGGAGTTTGAACCTTAGCCAACATTGCAGATACAGTATTTCCATTTGAGCTATTTTGTTCTTTTTCTAAAAAGTTTTCAGTAATTTGAATTTTAAAATTAATATCAGTTATCTGTACACTTTCACATAAATCAATTCTTCTTTAACAATTTCTTAAAATTAACTTTGCAGTAACATTAGAGAAATTGTTTAGTGAGGGGGTTGTTGGGCTCTACAGCTGGTTGCATAAACAACATCTGCATGATTATCTACAGTACAGCTTCAAAGATTTTCAGTAAACTGAAGACTGTGAGACAAAACTGCGTTACTTTTCTTTAGGTTGCTGATGGCAAAAACAGGTGTTATCACTTTATTAAATCTACAGGTGAATATGAAACTTCCTCTAATGGGTTTAATGATGGATAAATGCATATGAAAAATTAAATAAGCTCAGAAATTCAAAAGTACAACAAACACGATTGTAACACATTTTTAACTGTCATTGATACCACTAGTTTGGTGAGTGTTTAAAAAGAAGCATTTTGAGTACCCAATGAACAAAATTAGTAATAAGTGGTGATAACTACTGTATTTCCAAAAGCCTGGGGACATTCGGCTTGGTCTTTAATAAGATGGTCACCCCTTATGGGACCAGACCCTCGTAATGTCACATGCAGGCAGGTAGCCATGCCACTCAGAAACCCAAATTAACCCAGGATGATAACATCACAATCACTCAACATTCAAAATGAAGTCTATATGGGAGTGCATCTAAATCAGTCTAATAACTAACATACATAAGAAGAAAGAACTTTAGAATATGACATTCTTCAGAGACATCACATTGTCTGAATTAACCAATGTCTAACTGCAAAAATAATCAGCAGCATGATCAGTCAGAAAGAAAACAGTTCTTCAGTATCTGGTAAAAATGTTCAGTGCCTAGAACAGCCTTCTTGTATAACACTCTTTTCTATTTGCACTTCGAATTGTGTTATGAAAAATTATTTTAATTACACAGTGCTGATTGTGTCATCTGTATTAATGTATTAGGACAAAGAAAGGTCATGTTCTTTGTCTTTCTAAATTAGGATTAGAAGTCTTCTAGCTAGGATACACAGATGCAGTCATTTTAGGTCAAAATAATATTTTTCGAATGGTGCAGAGAAAGCTCTAATTGTACTACTAGCAAACTCTGCAGAGTGAAAAAGTTGACCATAAGGGACTGGGAAATGAATCAAAGTCAAGGTTTAAAAAAAAATGATTGTAACCAATAGTCATGAAAGTACACTTTTACCAAAAAACTAAAATGCTAACCAGGCATCGAAGTCAAAATGGGTAGTAAGGGTTCATAATAGGAAACACTAACAAAGGCTTGCACTTAGAAATTTTTGCTTTAAGATAATCAAATCATTGATGACAAGTGAAGCATCGTGATGGTATTTAAACCTTTGTGTAGATGATGTCATACAGTATATCAAGACAGCTTGCTAAGAGATTTCAAAAATGTCACTCTGGAAAAATACCTGAGGGAGATAATGAAGTATTCCAATGAAAACAAACAGGAAAGAAACCTTTGTCGCCACACAGACCTACTTTCATAGACTTCTTTTACCTCTCTGTGTGGGTGGCTTCCCCATATGCCCAGTTCCCAAATAATACACAAGCATTCTCATCTTTCTTTTCACTTTTCCCATTTTTCATTTTTATTATTTGTTAGGGTCTAAAGTGTTTTCCGAGGTGGGGAGGGCTCCATTAAGCCTTGTTTTGAGTTTGTAGCTGGGCACATGACTAAGTATGCATGCAAATTAGCCATGCAGTGTTGCAGTGTCAATCCACAGGGATGAGTGTTTCATATAAGATGGCAGTACTAATTATGGTCAGCTAATGTACCTCTCAAATGAAATTCATGCAGGATATAAATCCTGCCTAGCAACCATTCTTGTATTAGGCATGCCTGAAAGTTCTGTTCTTGACTGCTACAGCTCTGTGATGTCACACTGGCCTCACAAAGCATCATGGGGCACTGGAAAAAATGTTTGTTTAAGATGCCACATGGCCAATTTCCAGGAAAATATTTAGCAAACAAGGTCACTGGTGAACACCGCATTTTAGACATGAAAAACTCTTTAGTAAATTTCATTGATTAATACTATTCCTTTTATATCTGGTTCAATCTATTCATAAAAAAGACCAAATAGGTTTGAATCCCCGAATGTGTGAGGTAGAGGTCTTATTTTGGGGCAATTCAGGATGAACCATCTGTTCAGAGCAGGAGTCAGGTCTTATAAAGCAGAGGTTAATGTATAAGAAATCACCAGCCGAAACAGAAACCCTAAACAAGTGGGTCAAGATCACAAGTCAAAGCATTAAAAAGAAATTCCCTGAGAGATTACTGTCCTCTATCTAAGAAAAGATCTTTTCTGTGTAAGCAAAATTCAGATCATGATAGAACATACAGCTTTGTCTTAACTAAGATAGTGGCAAAAACTATGTGACCACACCCCACAATAAAGTCAAGGCCCCAAATGTGCAGATCTAGCCAAGACCCCTAGCAGTCAAACTCCACAATGTCAAGGTGATGATGACATCATCACACAACATCCAAACTTCAAAAAATAAACAAAATCAAGCAGAGATAAAATTAAAACAATAAAACGTTACAATTTCAGTTCTCAGAATGGATTTCAATGTTAGACCAAATCGCATACTAGCTTACTTGGTAGCACTATAGGGTTCCTCCTACTGGTCCCTGATGCTCCTTATACCTGGAGCCCTGGCTTGACCTTAAATGATCAAACTTACATGGCAGCTTCCAGGCTGCTTGCTTTCTCTTTAGGGTAGCAAAGCCACAGCTGTCTCAAATAGGATCACTTTGCACCATGAAATTACAATTTTCGACTGAGACACCATTGAGCAAAACAGAACCTACAGTACCCAATTGAATTTAAATTTAGAGGGCATCTCCATTTACAATTTAACATTAAGGACTGCATTCTTTTCCTATGGCCTCTCATTAGAATGCATGTGCCATCTGGTAAAAACTTGCAAACCCCTCAGATAGGCAGTTTAACTAATTAATGCCTTCAAGTCTTTAGAGATAAGGTGCTCATACTTTAGAAGATGTGAATTGGCCTGAAGGTTGAAAAAACTGTTATGTGAATATTTTATTAAAAAGAAATAGGACAAGTCAGACTCAAAGTGTTGTATCAACTCATGGAAAGTGGTTAAGGTCAGGGCTGGATTAAGGTTAATTCAGGTCCTCATACTACTAAAATATCCAACAGTCCACTTTCTTTTTACATTAAGAGGTTGTATGAAGCCCAAACCTATCTGAGCAAAATCTAGGACATGGCAGGAACCATACCTGTGTAAAGGACTAGTCCATCATACTGCAGACTTACAGACACACACACAAACACACATCTACACTAATCAAACAGGAAGTTTTGATGAATTCAGCAGTTATGTGTATGGATGTAGGAGAAAACTAGAGCATCTAGGGAAAGTCATACAAACATGCTGTCACAGGAGGCTGGGGGACAGACCCAGTCGGGATGCCTGGAAGGACCGGGAGGTGGTGTATATGTCCTCTGGGCCACGAGGGGGCGACTGCCCTGGTAGCTTTGGGGACCACGGGAACTGAGCTTGGAAGCTCAACCCTATAGGGGCCCGTTGTCACCATCAGGGGGTGCCCTGATGCCTGGGGAGCCCTGGTCCTCAGCACTTCCGCCACACCAAGAAGGGGCCACCTACCTCCATTCGATGGCTGGAGTCGGGAGGAAGAGAGACAGAGCTCGAGTTGGAGTGGAGGCAGACCTAAGGAAGGCAGTGTGAGAAAGGCCTGGACTTTGGGGGAGTTTGGGGTTGTGTGTGCACCTTTGTAAATATTATTAGTTGTAAAAAAACGTGTGTGGGTTGAAACCAACGATGTCTGCCTGTCTGTGTCCGGGCCGAGCTCCACAATGGAAAGAACTAGATACAAAAAGGGACCAATCTTGGTGCTACACAGTATTTATAAATAAAATAATTTGCGTTGGTTATCCACCCAAACACTGTATTATTGACTACACCATGTACTACTTACTTATTATAATGCTCATTTTGAGTGCCATGAAGAAAATAGGTAAGAATATTAATAATATTGTATTGAGCATTGCAAATTGGAATTAGCAGTTTCAGATGTGCATGTACGTATGCATGTATGTATGCATTATTATCAATATAAATAGTATTACTAATATCCATCAGTGGTTTCCAATCTCAGTCCCTGAGACAAACTGTGACTATAGGTTTTTGTAACAAACAGTTTCCCAACCAGTGAGTCATTATGTCTCAAATTTCATCTCATTCTTTAATTAGCTGTTTGTTATGTTTTCCTTCTACTGAACCTTTAAAAAAGTAGTAATAGTAGTTGTAATTTCTTTTGTTTTGTTCCTATTAATTCACCATTTTTTCTGTGAAGTTTTCTCCCTTAATTGTATCCTCATAATGACAGTTAACAATGAATACAGTAGACGCTAGGACAAACGGCATATTGAATGTTGAAATGCATGACATCAGAAATTTCAGAACTAGGTTTGCTATTTTTTTTTGGAACATGGTAAGCATTTATGTGTGTTAATTAATTAAGTGTTTTTTAAGAATTTCATCACCATCATCATCCTTATCATTACAAATTTAAATCTGCTTTTCCATGTGATCTGGTAACGGTGATTCTCCACTGCTTCAGGAGATGGCACTCCACGATAACGCCTTCTCTTTCTCTCCCACTGCAGACTGGAAGATTGATGGCTTTTCCACCGCTGATGTCACTTCTGGTGTCTGTCCACCTGGACTCGCCACTTCCTGCCTGAAATGTTCTTAACCGGAAGAACCACCATCTTTAGTAGTCGTTTCCAGACACCCATCTGGAAAGATATAATTTAACCTACATTTTATTTCTCTGTTTTTGAGACTTCAATTATACACAGTTTGCCTACGGGTGCCCCAAAACTTCTCACTGTCTTTGCTTTGTTATTACAGTATGCTAGTGTGTGAGACAATGAAGTAGCTACAGCCTTTCAAGGAGCAAACTCCACTGAAAAAGGCAAATTAGTAGGAAAACAACAAAAGAAAATTAAGAACTTAAAAGGTATGGCAAAATAAGCACATTTTTAATTCTCCATTAATGTAAATCACACACTACTGTCCCTTTTATATATGCAAAATAAGAAGAAAAAAGTCCATCTAATTAAGTGAGATCAATTAGTTGGAAATCCCTCACTGATTGTTAAGCTGGAACAAAACCTGCAGCCACAGGGGGTCCCCCAGGACTGAACTTGGAAACCATGGCATTGGTTGCTAGTAACATACATGTACATTGGAATTAACACTTTAAAAAAAATCTTCTTACTACTACCACTGGCTCCAATATTTTAAACTGAAATTATTATTAGCATTGTTGTTACTGTTGTTGTTATTCCCGAGTTATAAACTGGTTTAAGTTGGCTTGATTATGCACAGATTTATTGTTATTATACAAGCAGGCCGTGTACAGTGGAAATGAAATAGGAAGCCAATTAATTATTTTAAACCAATCAAGGCCTTAGCTATTTAAACCCAATGAAACCGTCTCTGTACTCATTTACATTTCCTTCAGTCTCTCTCTTTCAGCCTCAGTCATTCCCCAGTCTACCCCCCTCAGACAAGAGGGGTATTTTCTCCCAAATCTAAATATCCATGCACTACTTCCACATTCAGTGCCCATTTTTCCATTGCTAAGATTGTCGAACCAATTGAAAGACTGATTAATTGCCCATCGTGCAAAGCTCTGGTCTCTCATTCACTGGATAGGAATAAATGCATGAGATTAATTGTGTTAACAGCCGCTATTGTAGTTATGAAGAGTATGAATGATCAGAAGATAGTGAAAGGCCCTTATTTATGTAAGTGAATTGAACAAAAAACAATTTCAAAGGGTTATTTATAAAATAACAGTATGTTCCATATTTAAAAATAAAATCAGTCATGAGATAATAAATCACAGTTGATCATAGACAATCTGCATTTACCCTTTTCTGTGTATTTAACATATTCCCATTACATGAAGACATTATATACAGCCTAAAAGTGATTAGTTACCAAAAGAACATGGGGCAAGGCAAAGAAACACAAAAATGCCCTGTAGATCTACTGTAAAGAGACACAGTGTTGCAGCTGTTAGTCCTGTGGTCTTACAGCTCTACGTTCTTCGGTTTGACTTGACTTTCAGCCTGATCACTGTAAATGTGGGATTTGTATATTTGCCTTATTACTGCAAATGTTTTTCTCCAGGCACTCGTGTTTTTATGCTCAGGTTTGCTTACTACCAATTGTAAATGGTCCCAGCAATGCTCTGATGGCACAATCAGTGCCAGTCCCTGCTCTTCATTTCATGCAGCCAGGATAGTATTCAACCAATGTAACCTTGAGCTGCATTAAGCAACTACAATAATGGATGTATATCTACTGCATATAACAGGCAGTCTATATTGTACTAGTTCAAGTGGTATTAAATGCCAGGTTGGTACAAAACTCTACTGCTTTTTCCATCTGTTTTTTGTTTTTGTTAATTTAATATACCTTATTAAACTTCAAGAGTAAATTGCCTTTTCACATGACCTTTGGGGGTCAGAGCACAGTGTCAGCACCCTTGAAGCAATTTTCAGGTTTAGGGCCTTGATCATAAGCTCAATGGAGTAGGATCCATTCTGGCAGTAACAGGATTTGAACCAGCAAACCATCCACATGCTTCCACAGATTCTTAACCAAAGAGCCATTCTGAATTAAATCCCAAATAAGTTTTCAATCTAATGATTTGGTGCAAACTCTGAACTTTATATGTTAACAAATCAATCAATACGTCCATTTACTAAATCTGCTTTACCCATTTTTTCGGTTTATGGGAACCAAAGGTCATCTCACCAGTATGAGGTTAAAAGTAATACCAATCAGTACGAATAAATATATAAATACAGTATATGCATGTTCTCCTGTCAAAATTTCTTATATAAATCCTGACATTTGCATAGAAAGCTGCACACACACATTTCAAGCCTCTTCTTGTTTGTACACACATTTTATAAATCTGACCCTTGAATTGAATGTAGTCTTGGGCAGATTTGTGGCTGATGAATTTTTATGTACAATAATATAATATGTAACACGTATGAAACAAAAATGATAGATTTGAATCTGCAATGGAAGGTTTGGAATTTGAAAGAATGGTAGTCATAGTAGATTTATCACTGTCTACATCTAGATGGTGTACAGAATTCACTAAGAAGGCTAATAGGATGTTATGTTATATAACATGATGTGTAGAATACAATTCAAAGGAGGTTATTCGTCACATTAGTAAAAATACATATACATATAGTATAGTATAGTACTGTATAGTATAGTATAGCATACATATAGTAGCATTAGAGACAGTACAGGAAAGAGCAACTAGACCAATTCCAGGGCTGTAAGGTATGAACAGTGTTTGAAAAAATCAAACCTTTTAATATAAACAAATGGAAATTAAGAGGTCATATGACTGCAGTGCTTAAAATTGTGAATGGGACTAGTACAGTGTATCCCAGCTGTCACTTTAAAATAATTCCTCAACAAAAGTACATAGATGGAAACGTGTTAAGGATAGAGTTTGCAAAAACACTGGAAAGTTCTTCTTCACTCATAGAACCAGAGACATATGAAACAATACTAAGTAACATTTGGGGGACCTTGAAATTTGACTTGAAGATATTTTGTAGAAACTCCTAGATGAGAAGGATTGGAAATCCTTTTGGGATGAAAAGCCCGTTCCTGTCAAAACAGTCTAATTTTGTAAGAAATACAATAAAAAATAAGTTGAAATTTAAACTCAGAACATTAACATGTCCATCATATTGATATTTTGGTGTTACGATGGAGTTGCACACAATTTTGAAGCAATTTTGAATCCTGCAACCTACTTCAGTTATTTTCTGCACCTCTGATTTCAAGTCCATCAAAGTAAACTGACAGGAACTTTGATGCCATGCTACTTATTCAGGGCTTAAAATTTGAAAAACGAATTTAGACAATTATTTTTCATATAATACAATCATGTGCATAATGAGAAAATGTGTGTTTTTTGAAGTGAGCGTACAATTAATGAATCCACATATTGCTCAATAAAATGATTATTCATGTATCTTGGAATATACGTTTTACTCAAATTCTGATTTAGACAGAATTGAAATGCATACCAGAATGAAGTGGAATTTTCAGTATATTGAATTGACTTTTACTGCTAAATGACACAAACTTTCACATCTAAAGCAGTTTTTCGTGACTTTGACTAGTGTTTAATTAATATTAGAAACTTAACATGTTATTTCTGAATTAAAATTCAGTTTAAATTATTTTAAATTAATTATTCATACATGCTGACGAGTCAAGATCCTTAAATAAAGGATGATTTAAATATTAAGTCAGTTATTTCCAACTATGATAATGCTTTTCTTTTCACTTACTGCTTTTATTTGGATATTCTTGAACTGAAGCAGCAGACTCTTTTAAAGTCTCAGTAATGAGTCAGTGCAGCGTGTTAGGATGCGTGTTGCCATAGGTTGATGAAAATATCTGAAAAGGGCTGTGGTAATGCAGTCCTTATACTGAAATGATGCCATTAAAGATGTGCTAGAGTATACGTTGCCAGCCAATGAGATAAACTAGGGTCAGGGTTGCAGGGAGCCAGCAACATTGAGCTCAAGATGGACACCAGTAGATTGTACATCACTTTCACTCACACCCCTAAAATAAAGCCACCATTATAATAATAAATGACAAAAGTGTATCATGACTTGTGTTTCTCAAGCCACATTTTTTTATGACGTGAGAGAAAAAAAAAGTATCCAGGGAAACCCTATACACACATATGTCACAGTATAGGAGATGGTGACAGGATGACCATTTGAACCCATGTTTTGCACAGGTAAGCAGAGCACCACCATGCTGTCCTATTTTAATGCAAAGTTATATAAACATGACAAATTGTAATTGAACCTTTCCACCAAAATATACCAAACTAAAGTACATGTACATGTTGTCATTGCTAATGTTAATTTAACCCTCCCTTCATACTCACTTGATTCTTACCTCCTTTACACTGATCATAATTTTTCCAACAGCACTTTGAATATATCTCATGTGGAGAATGCCTGGAGCTCCAATAAAACTACAAACCTGAAAATTTTAAATAAATAAGTAACCCATCTTTTAAGATGAACAAACAAAGCTGGCCAATCCATTAAGTGACATAGGTGGCTGCCTAAGGTGCCGTCATCTGAGGAACGTCATTTATAAAAGTTAAGCGGTGGGCACTCCAGACACAGAGAGGGACCTCACCCCTAGGTCATAAAAGTATGATCACACTGTCTTGCAGTATGTAAACAATGGGGCCCCATTTGTGTTTCTGATGGTACGTGTCCCAGCCAGTTGTCAGACTATGATGATAATGAGTGGGCAACATTAATGAAAGTAAATTCGAGGGGGAGGTGGTCAAACTCCAATGGACAAGTGCTTGCTAATATGATGTTTTTGCTATTGTGCATGCTTTGGACACTGCAGGATACCACCCTCACAGGTTGTCATACCAACTACCCACTATGGACAATGAGGGGCAATGTCTGTCAACCCTGCTTAGGGCTCTAAGTGAGCTTTGATCGGCACTGTGACCTAATATATTTTCACGTTATTTCAAGAGAATACATTTTCATGTTCCAATTTGCACATAATGTAAGAATGTCAAATTTGCTTCATTCAGTTCAGGGTGACAGATGACCAAAACTAATCTCAGCAGCATCGTTTAGAAGGCAAGTGTCAGTCCTTGGCAGGGTGCCAGTCCATCATAGGGCCCACTTACACCCTCTGTGCCAATTTAGAATTTCCAATTAAATGAATACATGATTTCCGCAAATTGCTGCACCTTTATTTTCTTTAATAGAAAACAAAAATACCCGATATGCTCCTTACTGCTACAGCACTAGTTGGAAAATCTCAACTAAACAATAGTGAGAACAGAAGTACAGAAGTGCAGAAATCTCACATCCTGGTGCCAAAGTCACTGTATTGCAATCACTATGACTTCAACCTTCAACCTTTGTGAATGTGAGAGAAAATATAGACCCAGAGAAAATTTGCAACCTCCGCTTAGACAAAGATCATCATAGCTTTCAAACCCAGGACATCAGATTCATAAAGCAGCAGTGCAAACCACAGTGTTACCATGCCTCCCAAAATTCAGTTTACTGTTATACATTTCAGCATCTAAGAGAGCACATTTTCACTTATAAGGCCAGCACTCTATAATCTTATTATAAATGCAGCATTTTCATTAAATGACATCCAATATTCAGAGAAAAAATAATAATGTTGGCCCCTCTGTTACTTCCATTTAATTGTTTTTCTCACCAAGCCATTTTCTTAGCTTTATATTCAGTTCATAATACAGTATTAAAGTACGTTAATAAAAACAATTTAATTTTTCCGTAAATACATCAGACCTCTCCTTTTATAAAAATAAAAAAGGGTTTTCATGGACAATTTTGATTGCACGTTATTATATATATTAACTTCCATCAGCTACTAATTTTGTGTTGTACTCCCTAACATAAGTTAGCTTCTTGATAATTCCAGTCACTCCCACTGTGGTTTGTGGCTTCTAAAACATTTACAGGCTTAACCTGCAGTTTCTCTTCTGTTTTGGTAAGATTAAACAGGCAAAAGTCCCTATAATTGAACATCTGTTCCGATAAATAAAAATAAGCATGTGCACAACCAGAAAGATTTAAGTGACACTCTTCAGAGGACAAACGTTACTTTAATTGCAGGGCAGCTGAAATTTTTACAAACTGCCAAAAGGAGGCAGAAAATTAGTAAAACGCCAATTTAGCAATTAGCTAAAGTACAAGTACACTTATTAAACTACTGTATATTTAGGTTTTTTCTATTAGAAGTACCTTTTAAAAAAATAGATTGAATCAACTACATCTATATGGAAAAAAATGATATATTGTTAATTCTAGGAATAAAGTTTTGTGCTGTCTGCTGCTGTAACAGATCAACTGTGGCTAAAAAATAAATTACCTCTTTAAAACCAATTTTGAATGGGGAATTATTTTGAAAATCAAAATTAGGATAGATTATATCTTAGAATTGAAGAATTATTCACCTTGTAGCACAAACTATACACAGATGTAATATAGCTAGATGACATAAAAGAACAAAACATAAGATTGAAATTGGATGTGCTTTATTCTAGTATCTTGCTTTCCACCAAAGACTGCTTTGTAACCCCCTACTTTGAGTACAGTCTGTTACTGCTTGAAAAATGTCATCAATGAAAAATGTCATCAACATTGTCACCTTCCAGGAGTCTTTCTGTATGCAGTGTTACTGACAAATAATCAAAAACAGTTGTACTGGTTATTTCTAAATATAGACCACAGGGCGTAAAGGGGTGAAAAGCTCCATAGATGAATTAGCCTGTGTGGTTTAAGGCAGTACATCTCAATTGTCATTATTCAGGAAAGAAAGACATGAGAGTAAAAAGCAGTGATTTTTGAATGACCAGCAGATGCAAATGGGTAAAGCAAAGTCAAGAATCATTGCCAGAAAAGAGCAGAAGGCCAAATACAGGGAAGTCAATCAAAACTGATTGTCAAAACCCACACCACAAAATCAAAGTCCTAGTCAGAAAAGCCAGGCAATAGTTCAACGATCTAAAAAAAAAGGCCTTTCCCTGACTAAATCATAAGTTCAAGGCTTATTTTTACAAAGTTTTATAAATAAACTTGGACAATGGAGTTACTACACCACCATCTCAAATTTTGTTGGAATAATGCTGTGACACACAGCCTTGGCATCTCCTGTCTCCCAGGACATCAATATTCATGAACGGAGTGATACAGGGCAAGTGAAGCAGACAAGCAAGGTTGTTTTGTTCATATATAGCAAAGCAGAGCTAAATAGTATGGCAGAATTAAATAAATTCAAGATAATAGAAGCATGCAAAGTGCAAAAGAGTGTCTTTAAATAAATCAATAACTATAGTTCAATAAATAATTATATCTGCAAATCTTCTTTAAAACTGTGCCATACGGTGATTAAAGGTGCAAATAAATTCTTTAAAATCCAATGGGAGGTATTCCCTTTGCCTGGACATATATCTGGATCCCCTTAGTGCAGCCTGCCACATCCCCTGCCTGCCAACTCCACTGGTCAACACAGACGCAAACTGCATCACTCCCAGTTGCCACAGACACACAATGCACCAATTGCTATTGCCACAGTTCCAGAGCTGCTGTCCCTCTCCGTGTATGCACTTACCTCAGGGATGCTGCCATCAGGAGCGGACTGGGTCTCAAAACCGGCCCGGGCATCCTTCAACAAGTAAGGTGACGAGGTCGACCCACTCAGCCCCATTATTCATTGTAATTTTCTTAAAATTTGTGATGAGTAGGCAGCTCGCTATTTGCTATGAGCCTATGATATGAACTCTAAACTGTTGCCAAACTTAATCTGTACACTGTTGTTTAGACACAACTTAAAATTTGATGACATACTTAGGAATAAAATTTAATGAAAAATAAAAATTTACTAACATGGCTTACATGTTATTAGAGTACATGTCAAATGTCAATGTCATGTCCAAGTGCCAGTACCCTAATAGGCTAGTAGCTGCTCATTTACAATGGAATAAATTATAATAAGTTATAATGAAAACCTCACATGATTAAAATGTTCCATTAACTTAACATTAACTTAACGATAAATGTTCCGTCCTAATATGAAAAATTCCTATCTTGTGCTTTATAACTTTATTTCATCACACTAATAATCACAGCTGAAAACCACTAATTATCGCTCACGCCGACAACCAGAGAACAATGAAATGCATAATACATAATCTAAATGAATTATTAGTACCGAAAAATTAAAATACTAGATATGAGATAAAATAAATTTCCATAATGTATATGCTAACCAAAATGTAGCACCATCGAAACAGAAATCGGCAAAAGGCAGTTTTGACCAAATTTTTCACTGCAACATTGTGTACTGACAACTAAAACAACTTGATGATGTAATGCCATATATTATATAGGACTATATAAATCACAGTACCGGACAGATAATGTTTAGTAATTTAGTAGTTTAGAAAATTTATTTTAATGTCAAACAGCAACCAGTACATAAAATTTATTTCATGAAACAGCCGGACCCTGACCAGACCAGAGTCCATGGCCCACCGGGCATTGCCCAAATGCCCTAATGGCCAGTCCGCCACTAGCTGCCGTGCTTCAGATCATCCTGTCTCTGCACAAAGTCACAGTGGCCTGTTTTTCATTCTTGTCTGCTCTACTTTATTTGCTCAACAGACTTGACCCTGCCACTCCCTAGAATGTTCAGAACCAACAATCTGCACTACTACTTTTTAAAAGCTCAACAGCATTAACACTGCATGCCCTCTCCTCTCTACTGGAAACCTCCTTAACTATCCTCCTGACAAACAATCATCCAATCCTTTATCTTTTCATTTCTCCTTTACCTCCTTTGTCCCCTCTCTCTTCCTGCGCTAACCCATCCCCATTTTATTCACTTTGCCTCGCAGTTGGAACCGGTGCATTATCATACCACTGGGTAATTAAATTAGTGAACACCCACACATGAACATCCCTTACCAGTGTGAGCCTCGTGGATGGGTTGTGCTAAAGTCTAACAAAATCATTCAATAAATCTAAACCTGTTGACAAGCTCAGCCTTAGTCACACATTATGACAAGGCCAGAAATAGTCCCAACAATCACTAACAATATGGCTGCTGTATATCTTAATATTGCCAAAATGGTGGCCAGAGAACAAAAAGCAAAAATAAGCAAATTGGTGTGCCATTTGTTATCTAAATTTGAATAACTGTGCATGAAATCACAGTTCATATGGTTTTCTGAGTTTGCTGAACTCACTTTCAACATTCCTTTCTAATTTAAAGTCATATGCAAGTAGCTTAAAATTACTTACATCTTTTTTTAATGCCATCTTGATTTTCATGGGCACTGTCATTTTGTGTTGCCACCACATTACTATGGAACTGGCTTCTGTGACAGATGTCCAGGGACCTTGCCCCACCGAGATGACAGACGTACAGAAATACCAGAAGGAAGGCAGTGTTTTTCCTGGGCCACAAGGGGGCAGCGCCCCTGGGTTGTACGGGGGCCACTGAGATGGGGGATCCAACACTATGCCCCACAGTGGCCACTGCCGGGGGGTGCCTGGATAATCCCTGGACTTGAATATGCAGCACTTCCGCCACACTTGGGAAGGCTGCCAGATGTTAATTAGGGGCCACCTGCGACACATCCGGGGACTGATTAAAAGGGGCTGCCTCACTCCAATCAGGGAGCCAGAGTTGGGTGGGAGAAGGACAGAGCTTGCCAGTGAGAAGTTGGAGGAGGCCGAAGAAGCAGAGAGGAGTCCTAAGAGACTGTGTTTAGGTGATTGTGCACTGTATGTTGTCTTGGGGAGTGTGGGTGGTAATAAACGTGTGTTATTGAAGACTTTCTGTGTCAGCCTGTCGGTGTCCAGGTCCAACATGTCCACACTTGATAATGTGCAATGCCTGATGTCATCATCACAACAGCATAAAAGGTCACCCCGGACATTTCGGTTCTACTGAGATTAGAATAACGACAGTGAACTTTACGTGTACCTTTGCTTTCCTTAATTATTCTCTTTAAAGACTAATTTTGGCATAAACTTTGACTACAATTTAAGGCTTTGCTTTTGATTTGGGGAAAACATCAGTTAAAACTCTTAGTTATGAACTCAGCTAGGCTTTGACACATGTTTATTCCTCTAGTCCCTTTACTTTCCATCTGCTCCGCAGAACAGCGATAACATCAAAAATATTACACATTTAATAACTTTTAACCAGAGAAATAAAATTGTACAAAACAAAATCCAAAATGAATTGATGTATTCCAAAACTACAAAAACTACACTATTGACAGTGCCGTATTACAAAGAATTAAAATACTAAATTGTCAGCAAAGTGCAGCGACAGTTTAAATAATACTATGTATAACGCTCACTTATACAAAATATAGTCTTTTCTTCCATGAGCTCATTTCCACTTTATAGTCCCAACACAACAGTCATACAAACTGTTAGTGTTATGCCTATATCATGATAACTTCTTAAGAAGACTACTGTAATTAAATTATTTTACACATTTTCATAAATGAAGTATGGATTCCCTATTTTTTAACAGACATCTATATGAGCACATTAAAGCACCTGTAAATATACC
The DNA here is from genome assembly GCA_026402145.1 of Polypterus bichir lapradei. Taxonomy (NCBI): domain Eukaryota; kingdom Metazoa; phylum Chordata; class Cladistia; order Polypteriformes; family Polypteridae; genus Polypterus; species Polypterus bichir. The sequence goes on from JANRMT010062837.1 coordinate 3,160,146, forward strand.
CCAATAGCAAATGCATGAGACCAGCAATATCACATCTCAACTTTTACTTTTGGTTAACTTTGAATGAGTTGTGATCTTGCTAAATACAACCATTCATTTAGTGAGGGGCTTGCTGTTCTGAAAGGAAAGCAATTCTGAAATAAACAATTTAAAAATCTCTAAACAAATGCAAGAGTGTCAAACCACAGTGGCATTCAGGGGAGTTTCCACTTGCAACATAGTATTCATGTTCAAATATGCTTGCTGAGATTAATTTCAGCATGCTCAAAGTTTTGTCCTTTGCTGATTGTAAGGGAAGAGATAATAGGAAATTGTCTTATCAAAACAAGAAGAGATGATGGAAATGAATGACTAAAATTAAATTTCACATGATGGTGTTGGCATATGATGGTGTTAGAGACAGATACACTGAAAGGGGTTTTATATACTATCATGATCAAGCTATCCATAAACAGCTAAAATTTGTTTAGTTTAATATTTCAGTGGCTAAAGTTAAGTTTTATTCACCAATCCAATTCAAGGTAACATTGTTGTGCAGACTCAACAGCAAGTACCTTTTCCCAAATGACACATCAAACTTCAAGCACAGAAATGTGAAGGTCACATCTAGAATATCACACTAAGTTTGTCTTTCTTTATTCACCAACAGCTAATAAGTCCTTTTTGTTCTATTTTTTTACCCACAATGGAATTTTATTCTTTTACAGTTAATTGTTCTGGATTATACTCACACAAAGTTCTCAAGTTGAAGTGAAGATATTTCTATTCAATGTCTAGATATAGATATAGATACAAATATAAAGTTTAATAGGTCAGTATCAATTTCCACTGCCAAAAAAAGATATGTTGTGATTCTGTGTGCGCTTTATGGCTTATTTTACTTAGTTCTGTTTTTTGTTTGCTTACTGGCTATCTCCCATTGTTTCCAGGAATCAAAACTTGCTTCCATATCGTGACATCACAGAGTGTGCTCATGTGGTCTTGGCAGCCATTTTGTGACGCTATAAAAACAGACCTGGACATATGGTTAGACATAACTGTCAGACTCTGTCTTTGATTTACTTTTGCTTCAGATTTTGAAGCAGTATTATACATCTGTGTCTGTGCACACTGTACACCTTTTCCTATACATTTTTAGCATGATTTTATGTTCCCTTATTTGTTTGTTTAATACAGCTTATCGTTATACTATGGTGTTTAAGACTCTTTAGTGGTTAGTTAACATAGGCAGGTGCTCAGTCAATAGGTGAAATAAGCTCTTGTTAATTCTGTGCAGTTGTGCACTTTAGTCTTCTTTTTCAGGTCACTAATACAGACTGTCTAGAGTTTTAAAGCACATGCCACTTTTGCTTTTCTACTCCTTTTCAATGATAAAAATCTAGATTCATGCTGTACATATCATATACAGTACATCTTTTTTTCTTTCTTATTACGTGTCTGTTGATCATGACAATACATCTCCATATCCAGAATGGTATCAAAGAGGCCAAAGGAACTGTATAAAAGAAGAGGGGTTTTTACTGTAAAATTATAAATAAAAGTAAAAGACATCACACACAAAAGAAACTTGTGCACAACTGCACCTTTGTTGAAATATCCCAAACTCATGTTTACTGTGTGGGGTGGTCACCAATTTGCACACCTGCCAAGTATTACAAAAATAATTTTTCTTAACATCCATCTCTTTCTCTCTTGCTCTCTTTCACTCTTTCTCTATCCCAACCACTCTCTTTCTCTCTCACTCTCTCTCGCTGTTACATGACTATGGCCTGTTCCTTCAGCCATTGAACCCTTGTTTCAATTTACTTTTCAACTCTAAGCTCAGTTTGGCCTCTAGTTTTTGCAAATGGCGCAGTGGTAGTGTTGCTGCTTAGGCAACATTTAGTCCCTTCTGGGATTTCCTTCGGGCCAATTTACTTCTGACCTGATTTTGGCTTTAAGAATAATAATGGGCCTTGGCTCCTCTTCAGTCTTAAACTGCACAGAACAGGTGACAAAAGGTCATGTTATGGTATTATAATATTAATTTTTCCATATAAAACAGATTTCCACTTAAATACATCTACTGAACCCACTTAATCCAATTATGGCTAGAGTGAGTTATATATTATGAATAAGAGGAGGCTATCTCATACCAGCTCTTGTAACCTGGAACAGCACAGATGAACCAAAATATGTAAAATGATATATTTGTTGTTAACACAGAGGAGTGGTAAAGTAATCAGAACAGAAAATAAAACCCTGCAGCCTCTCTGAAACCTCTATAGGAATAACTCTCTGCTACGTAGGGCAGCTCACCCATTTATCTACCATAAAAACTACCTTCTTCATCTTCTGTCCATCTATATCTCTCTTACTCTGTTAGCTCTCAGCTTGTGGCCTATCTTTCTCTTATGAGTGAGCTTCTACCATCTGTAAATCATGAGTTGCCTCTCCAGAGTTTCTTTTGTTGGCCTTAGGCATTGTTGCACCTATAATTATCAAATTACAATTAAATCATAAGGCATCCACAGTTGCTTCTATGCCATGTATTTATTTGGTAACTATTGTCATATGTACAGAGCATGCTGAAACTTGTACTTGCATGCCTGTAGAATAATATACTCTACTTTCAACAAAAAAGATAACGGTATTTTCTGAACAAAGATTTTTAGTGAAGCAGTATTTAGTTGTATGAAATTAAATCAAATGTGAAAAACTGGCTGTGCAAAAATTTGGGTCCCCTTGTAATTTTGCTGATTTGAATGCATGTAACTGCTCAATACTGATTACGTACAAGACCAAATTGATTGGATTAGCTCGTTAAGCCTTGAACTTCATATATAGGTGTGTCCAATCATGAGAAAAGGTATTTAAGGTGATCAATTGCAAGTTGTGCTTCCCTTTGACTCTCCTCTGAAGAGTGACAGCATGGGATCCTCAAAGTAACCCTCAAAAGATCTGAAAACAAAGATTGTTCAGGATCATGGTTTAGGGGAAGGCTACAAAAAGCTATCTCAGAGGTTTAAACTGTTAGTTTCAACTGTAGGGAATGTAATCATGAAATGGAAGGCCACAGGCACAGTTGCTGTTAAACTCAGGTCTGGCAGGGCAAGAAAAATACAGGAGCAGCATATGCGCAGGATTGTGAGAATGGTTACAGACAACCAACAGATCACCTCCAAAGACCTGAAAGAGCATCTTGCTGCAGATGGTGTATCTGTACATCGTTCTACAATTCAGCACAATTTGCTCAAAGAACATCTGTATGGCAGGGTGATGAGAAAGAAGTCGCTTGTTGTATGCAAATGCTCATTTAGACAAGCCAGATTAATTTTGGAACAAAGTGCTTTGGAGTGATGAGACAAAAATTGAGTTATTTGGTCATAACAAAAAGTGCTTTGCATGGCTGAAGAAGAACACCGTATTCCAAGAAAAACACCTGCTACCTACTGTCAAATTTCGTGGAGGTTCCATCATGCTGTGGGGCTGTGTGGTTAGTTCAGGGACTGGGGCCCCTGTTAAAGTCGAGGGTTGGATGAATTCAACTCAATATCAACAAATTCTTCAGGATAATGTTCAAGCATCAGTCACAAAGGTGAAGTTACGCAGGATATTCCAACAAGACAGAGACCCAAAACACAGTTCGAAATTTACAAAGGCATTCATGCAGAGGGAGAGGTACAATGTTCTAGAATGGCCGTCACAGTCCTCTGACTTGAATATCATCGAAAATCTATGGGATGATTTGAAGCAGGCAGTCCATGCTCGGCAGCCATCAAATTTAACTGAACTTGAGAGATTTTGTATGGAAGAATGGTCAAAAATACCACCATCCAGAATATAGACAATCATCAAAGGCTATAGGAGGAGCCTAGAGGCTGTTATATTTGCAAAAGGAGGCTCAACTAAGTATTGATGTAATATCTCTGTCAGGGTGCCCAAATTTATGCACCTATCTAATTTTGTTATGATGCATATTGCATATTTTCTGTTAATCCAATAAAATTAATGTCACTACTGAAATACTACTGTTTCCATAAGGCATGTCATATATTAAAAGGAAGTTGCTACTTTGAAAGCCCAGCCAATAACAAACAAAAATCCAAAGAATTAGGACTTAATTCAAAGAAATTAGTTCCCAAACTTTTTCATATGACTGTATGTATTTGAAGCTGGAAATCCACAAAGGGAGCAAATGAATCATGTATCTTAAATAGTTTTTTATTCCTATGCTTTCAACTCCTATCAGGAATCATCACCAGAGGAAAATTATTAGACTTACAGGAATCCAGGGCAATATATAGCAAATAAGGAGGGGAGGAATGGTGGATTCGGGGTTGGAATGATGAGGTGGGGTTCAGATTCATGCTCAGCTGTATATGTGAGACAAACATCAAAAACACTTGCCCCATATATACAGGAACATTCCAATACAGTCAGAAGAAAGGACCCATGGTCTCTGATTTACACACGTACATGTTCAACCAGACACGTTGAAATGGGACTCAATGCAATTAAAATTCAAGGCTAATACTAAAAGTGCCAGAGAACTGACTGAAACATGGCTATCCAATGAAAATGCCATTGACAAACATTTGGATATGAACCCAGCATATGCAGGCTTAAAAAGAAGGACACACACATAATAAATAAGACATTATTGCCCACACCTTCCGAACCCTACCTCATCAATATATGATATATGAATTAATATATACAAAATCTCTCCATCCTTTATTCTATTTATGATCTGCTTAATCCAATCTAAGGTTGTGAGACCTGGAACCATTACAGGCCGTATAGGATGCAGAGCAAAATGTGTCCTTAGATGGGCTGCCAGTCCTTCACAGGACACATTCATTCACACACCCACACTCATTCGTTTCCAATTTTAATTCATATGTGTAGTTTTAGGATATGAGAGTAATATGGCAAGTACTTGGAGAAAAATACATACAGAGCTGGGGAAAACAAGCAACCTCTCCAAAGATAGACTGGGTCGTGGTTTGAACCATATCTCCTGGAGCTGTGAGTCAGCAAACCAGTTCATGACCACTTGTCTATTTACTGAATACAGAGTATTTCACAATATTCTGCATGTTGGGGGAAAAAACCACAAATGAGTGTCTTTCTGTTCTTAGACATTGTGTGAAATGTGATCTATCTATCTATCTATCTATCTATCTATCTATCTATCTATCTATCTATCTATCTATCTATATATATATATA
>JANRMT010062837.1:3165758-3180133 GCA_026402145.1 Polypterus bichir lapradei
TAGTATATCTCACATTACACATCCATGGGTATATACAGAATAAAGAATTGCTTACATTCATATAAGTGAAGCCAGCTGCTATAAAACATTTAGCTTTATTTTCCTCCACCAACCATCATTCTAAACCCTTTCCTTAGCTAGAGCTCTAATTATCGAAAGGAATAACATAGTGTTTTATTGCCCACAGCCAAGAAAGCCACCACACCCAAAAGCAACTGAAACAAATGACGACAAACGTACTTCAGAGTTCTAGAAATAGGAATGTCTGCTTCTAGAGTTAATCTCTAATTTGTACATCCAGGAACATACCAAGGCATGAGCCCTATCATTAACTGTTAAATCCACTTAGCTGACTACAGTAGCTCAAGCTGAGAGCTACAAATTACATTTGTTTGCACCCAAGGATGATGCACCTACAGTATAATATAGGGATAATATACCCAGTGATGATTGTCTGATTTAAAAATTTCAGTTGTCTTATATTCTGTGATAGGCTTTCTTCAGTTTCTGCTGATGATCTGCAATGTGAGCCAGAACATGGAGATAAGCTTTTATTTTACTTGAAATTCATACTGTCTCCCTATCAAACTGTTTTCCAAATGATTATTATTTTGTGGAACTGAAACAGAGCCAAGTCATGCTGCTCTATTTTGACCACAATAGCACATTCATTGGAAGTGCACAACAAGACTCTGAAAGTTTTAAAAGGTGCTGAGATTTTTAATGATTGGTCACCACATTAACGTCATGCTTGGTTTGTATTAAATGGGACACCACTTTTTGATTTCCTCACAGTCATGCTGCTTAAACTGACAACAAAAACCACTGGAAATGTGAAGAGGTGAGCACAATGCCTTTAACTTTTAATACAAATGAAACAAAACAACAACTAAGCTTCAAAAGAATTTGCAGAAGAAGAATTTGTCCAGAAAATCCTGACTCCAGCAATCTAAATGTCAGCAATGAGACAATTTTCTGCACCCCACTGATACACAATTGATCATCTCAATCTGCAGCAACGACATTTTAATGATGACAAATTTTCTAAACCTAACAAGTAATCTACATTGGGAGGCAACCAGTGGATCTGACAGAGTCAGTGGGCCCAGATTAAGGTCATCATTATCATGAAATGCACACAATGTACTGGATAAGATGTTGGACTTTAAATTAGAACATTACTGCTTTCAGAGTGGGTAACCCTGCGAAAATCACTTAACCGGCCTTGGCTTCAAAATCTGTAAACACTGTAACACATCTTGATCTTGTAAGTCACCTTGGGTAAAGGCTCGGTCAAATATATAATAATAATAACAATAACAATAGTTACAGTATTAAAAACAAGGAAATTAAGGAGATGGTTTCATCTTGAACCAGAAATAAGAGTCTATAGGCCAGAAGGTTCAGCAACATATGGATTATTAAATTCAAAAGGCTAAAGGAATTCATTTTTAGTGTATTCAGGTGCTATGAAATGCGTTTCCATGTTACAGGTTCCAGGATCAGTTACAGCAGCAATGCACAGAAGAAGCAATTTAGAGCTACTAGTTCACTTAACACATGCATTTTTAGGATGTGATAGGAAAACTGCTGGACTACATGCAGACTCACCACAGATAGACCTTAGTCTGAGATTTAAACCTATGTCTCCTGGGCTTTAAAACAGCAAAACTAATGACTATGCCACCGTGTCACCTAGTCTAAAATAATAAACAGTGACTTTTCAGTTTTATAGACTGTTAGGCCACGAATGAGTGGACAACACTGTAACTCCTCATCCTTCTATATAAAAGCGGTCGGGATTGTCCTTCCGTCCCGTGAGTGCTACGTAGGCGCGGAGTTTCACACACGCCCCGTCCATTTTGCAATGCACGATGGGATTTGTAGTTTCGTTTTTCCAGGTAAAAAGATGATTTTCTACTCCAGACTGTGCGAGTAGCACGGAGTTTCACACACGCACCGTCCATTTTGCAATGCACGATGGGATTTGTAGTTTCGTTTTTCCAGGTAAAAGATGATTTTCTACTCCAGACTGTGCGATATCTTCTTCTTCTTTCTTACTATATAAAAGCGGTCGGGATTGTCCTTCCGTCCCGTGAGTGGAAAGCGTAGCGGTATTCCGCTTATCACAGACTTACTACTTGCAGCTTGCGATACGAAGCGACATGATGTGAGCAGAGTTCTGCTCCCATCGTTCCCTTGCTTTTGTGCGCGATGCGCTGGAAAAATAGACAAAATTATGTCTCTGGAAATAATTAATGTTGATGGAGTACAAATGCCTCACTGTGTCGTAAATATCAGGGGGGGTTCAAAAGAGCGACCTCAATATAGAAAAAAAGTTTAAATTTCATCACAAAAATAACAAAAACTATGTGTATTAAAGTAATACCGCTCAAATGCAATATAACCAAATTAATGAGTTTGTATAAAATATCAAATTGATCTACATATTGAATTGCCTTAAGAAGTGGTCAACTTACAAGTCGGTCGCCTTAAAAGGCGGGTCAGCCTAGTACTATGTAATTTGTGTACAGCAGATGTTTTTTCAGGTACTATAAAGAAGTAAAAGGGAGCACAATCATATGCAACTAGTGGTAGGCACTACCATCACAAAGATCTTAACTAAGAGAACCATATTATAATATTTTTGTTTATTTGTTACAGTATTGGCATGTAGACATTTATTGGGGGGAATGTTACAGACTGCAACAATATTTTGTCACTTTTTAACTTAGTTGGAACCACTATTAGTTTTACTGAATCAGCAGTAATTTAGGTGTTAGTTCTAAAACTAGTGTGTCTTTTAAAACATACATTACAAAATGCTTAAAACATGTTTTTCCATCGTAAACATTTGGAAAATGAAACTTTCCTAAATATGCAGGATACTGTGAAATTAATTAATGCATATATTACTAGTAGGATTGACTACTACAATGCGCTATTAGCTGGGTTTTCATATCATTGTGTACTAATTCTGTATTTTATAATTTGTAAAATTTATACTTAGATTTTACCTGAAAACTAGTCACAGTGCTCTGTTCCTGCACTCAGTGAAGAGTGCTATACAAAAATAGATTCAGTTTTTGATAGTTTTCACTTGTACTAGTTTTGGAAAAGTTTAATTTCACTAACATTTTACTTTTATTTGTTTCTGCAATGGTGTTAAGTCACATCATGTGACCTAGCCATCACTGTTGTAAGATTTGTTATGTTATAATTTCACGTCAGTGACAGATGGCATTATCCATCGGTGGAAAACAATGTCTTGTTTCATTCAAAATAGTTAACTTACTTTCCAAGTAGGCCTTAGTGGTAGGTTTGTTTTTGCCTTTTTGACCATGACTTCTAATTAACATCTTGCCCTGTGATTTCTGTCTGGCCAGTTATTTTTTGAACTCCCAGTTTTGACCCATTTTTGTACTTGACTTCAATACCACCTCCTAGTCTTTCCATTATTCCATAACATTCTTCAGATGCTTACGATATGTAACTCCTAACACCTATTAATTTGCTTCCCCAAACCACTAGATGGCAACATATATTAACAAAGGAAGATATGCACTTTGCTTATTGCTATTATGTATAAGCCAGGGTTTGCCTTGACTTATGTTTAAATTCCATTTTCAAACCTTTTAATTTAATTATTCTTGTTATATATGTTTATTCTTAATATAATTATATTGTATATTTTTGTCACTTTTGTTAATTATTTGGTTTCTGTGTGTGGATCAATTTTTTGCCATATCCGTTGTGTGTGGTGGGAGGTTCCCTAAGAGATGGGGACACCTGTCAATCTCCATTGAGGGATTGCTCCCACCAATATAAAGGCTGATGGGAGTGTCAGTCCCTGTATGCACTTGTTGGATGGGGAGTGTCTCCTTTTTGCTATTGTTTATTCTGTGGATTAAATTAGTTTTTTTTTTTATATTATGCATAATTTCTGGATCTTGCATTGGGTCTTTTTTTTTTTACCAAGGATTGTCCTTAGGCAACTCCTTTGTGCCACATTTGCTCTTTGGGGCCTTTTCTTATATTTTTCCTGTTTTGTGAATAAATTTCCATTTAAAAAAGAGCTTTGTTTGTTTTGTTTTTTTTCTGCACTAGCCCAGGGTTATTTTTTTTTCTAGTGGCGCATTTTGAGAATATTTTGGGACATTTCAAAGTATGTTTAAGAGTTAAGCACATCTTAGCCTGGTGTGTGCCCAAGCCAAGCACTCAAGTGGGTGCTAGAGTGCCTTTTGATGCACCTCCTGTTGGCAGGCTGGTGGGACTCAGGCCCGCTGCCCTGGCTATATCTGAAGGCCTCACATCTCTTAGGCCATTTGGGAGGAGTGAATCACAGCAATTGTAAATCTTTAGAGAGGCTGAATATGAGATAAGATGTGGTCAAGACCTAAACGTTTGTCAGAAACTGAGAGATCGAAAGATCTAATGACAAAATCAAAACGTTAAGCAAAAGTCAAGGTCAGGATGTCAGAATTGTTTGTTGAGAAACAAAAACACATGCACAGGGAGGAATTTTTCAAAGACTGATGCGGAAGTGCAGCAAAGGCTGACCTCATTGCAAGTTAGAGTCAAAACCTTGACAACTTCTCTCCCAGCACCGGGATGGCACCCCAAACAATAAGTTCACAGAATATCAATGTCCATAGTAGACTGATTCCTTGACCTAAAATTAACCCAAATAAGAGTTTCAATTGACATAATTTCACATAAATAGAAGTAAGAGTTATTAAACAGTAACCTCATAACAACAGGTAATATGGGCTTCACTGATACTCTTCTGTAGTGAGGGGAGGGGATGGTGCAAATGTTTTGACACTGGGAACCTTGTATTGAATTCACATGCTATGCAAGTTTCCTCAGTCAGATCTTTCATGAATTGGAAGCTCTGAGTTGGACAATTCAGAGGAAACAATGCTACCCAAATTTTTTAAGTTGTGATATAACACTGACCTTTCACCTGAGTTAAAAATATATTTAAAAAAAAAATTAACTGGTCAGCTATGAACATGATTTTTTGGTTAATTATTTCTAATGGCAACACATCTAATTTTAATGCACCTCATTTACTCTTATGAAAAAATAAAGTTTACATTTCATTACTTCTTGTGTGGACTAAGTACCAAATTAACAGCAACTTTGAATTTCTTTCCAAAATCTGACCTTATCATAATGAAGTAGGAAGGTGAAACATTACAAGAGGGAACTTTGAAAACTCATGTGACTTATGAACACAGTATTACTTTATGGTGCCCAGAAGTAATTGTAAGCTATGGTTTAAAGGTTGGAGGTAGAGGGAGTTGATCAGGACTTGACTAGTATTATGGAGGGATCGAGGGAGTAAGGAATGTCTGAGTGGTAGGCGTAATGATTATTAAGGATGATTTGCAAAGAGACAGGTCAATACAGGGTGGCCCAGATCTAATTATGCAGATCCAGACCGTCTGGATGACTTTGATTTATGCAGGGACAATTCCAGTTCGGTGCAAAGACAATTCTTCATGTTGTCAGTTCGCACACTTCTCGATGGTCTGGGATTTTTCGGGTGATTTTCTATGTAATAAACTTAATAAGTTATAGCGTAATGAAAATTGCATAATTAGATCTGGACCACCCTATATATTTGCTGGTAGCCATGTGCTCTATCTGTTTAGATAGGACTTACAGGCTTTAGGTTTTTTATTATTTTACCTAGTGTCTATCCTTTTATCATTTTTAACCCTAACTGATTTATCTATTACACTGGTCTACAAAAAAAATGTTTTTGTTTGTTACTGGGAACTTCAGAGCAGTTCTCTATTAGGTTTTTTACACTGATTTCATATATGAAATCAGAATTAAGCTAGCATGTCACGTTTTTGAAATACACATCATTGACGTTATGACACTTTTGAATATCAATATAAGATATCAACATGATATCTGGAGTTTGGACCATGTCCCACCAAAATTGTTTTGATGTGTTTATTCTGAAAACAAACCAGAAGACGATACCAGAGACCCGTTAAAGCATATTTATGTCAATTTACCTCAATATAAAAGTGAGGTCAGCATGTCCAAAATTGTTGGAGGTACTCGCTTTTTGCGCTAGTACTGCACATCCGTCTCTCTTTGCAAGAACCAACCAGTAGTCACCCATCAAGAACCAACCAGTAGTCACCCATCATGCTCGGAGTGAATTTTCCCCGATATCAGTTTTCCATCACCTTTATATCTTGATTAAATCTTTCCCTATACTCATCACTGACATCTCCCAGATTTGGTGGAAAAAAGTCGAGATGAGAATGTAAAAAATGCATCTTCAGTGGCATTCTGGCTCCCATAAGCTGATATGCTTTCAGCAGGTTCTCCACAAGCTGAGCATTATTCTCTGCTCTGTGACTGCCAAGAAAATTCTGGACAACCCACACGAATGCTTCTCATGCTGCTGATTCAGTGGGCTTCAGTTTCCTTTTGAACTCATTGTCAAGCATCAGTTCACGGATTTCAGGAGCAACAAAAACACCTTCCTTGATTTTGGCTTCACTTTTCTCAAGACCAGACTTATTTCTTAAATGCTGAAAAGCATTGCCGTTTTTGTCCATCACCTTGACAAAGTTTTCAAACTAATGGTGAATCTAACAAACAAAATGTCCTGAAATGCAATGTTATGTTTAACAGTAAAACCTCTACCTACTGCCTTATGTCTGAGTTGTGTCATTATGCTTTAGAGTCATATAAGACCTGGTAATCAGTAACAAATATTTTTTCTGATAATTAAAAATTAATAAGTTTTAAATAAAATTAATAATGACAAGGTAAACAACTCACAGCTGTTAGTAACGTGTGGCGAATTCTTTTACGTCAATGGCATCCGTAGTGGAATTACTGGTATTTATCAAAATGGTTATCCGCCTTTACTGTTCAGTCACCCTGTTGGAACATCATAACTAAAAAACGGGTCGTGCTGGATGAAAACGGTTTTCAGAGTTGGAGTCAGCAAGTGAAACCTGTTAAAGTGAAGGTGAAAGACTACCAGTAGCAAAATGCTTGTTGACCAGTGTTATCATTTAAACTAGTTATCTATATTATTTTTGTCTTGGTTGTTTTTGTTTAGGTTCAGGGTTTGCCCACGAGCATCCCTTACAGTCCACATTGTATACACCAGATGAGTATACAACTTTGATAATGTTACTATAAAAGGTTTTAATATCGCCATGCTTGGCTACATTTTCATAAAGGGAACTCTGATAAATGATTGAAAGGATGAGGAGAGCAAACCTCTTTACATCAGGAAATTCCAAATCTAGTTGTTAATGCTCATAACCTAGGCTTTTAAATGTCACCTTGCAGAGATGTTATAGCCACTTATCATTCTGTGATAAAGTCAGTCACATATTATGTTGTTTTCTTTTTTTTAGCAAGACACTGAAGTAAGCCAACCATGTATAATGGCTTATTTGTGAAGCTGCTTTGTTAAAGCTGCTCTGATACAAAGGCTGCCACTGCGGTCTGAGTCTGGAAAGTGAAGCAGTACACAAATCCATCATGCTGCAGTCAAAAGCAGTGGAAATTCTTCTATCAAAGTCATTAAATGCCTTCAAGGGCCTTTTTTAAAATCAGCTGACTGTGGTAATGGATTGAACTCTTTTCTTTTTAATCTTCTAGAGTCTGTAAATATTGTGTAAAATTACAGGCCCTCAAACAGAATGTTTAACAGTACACTGTAAAAAGTGTCTGTAAATTTAATGGTAAAAATACTGTAAATGGTGAAATTAAAATACATTTTCTGAAAAAAAGAAAAGTTACCTTATGTTGTACTGTAGTACTAGGGTGTTGTACCGTGTTAGCCATTATGAATGTAGAGAAAAGCCAAGCAAAATAACACCTTTTATTGGCTAACTAAAAAGATTATGACATGCAAGCTTTCGAGGCAACTCAGTCTCCTTCTTCAGGCAAATCATTACATCTTGCCTGAAGAAGGGGCCTGAGTTGCCTCGAAAAGCATGAATATTGTAATCTTTTTAGTTAGCCAATAAAAGGTGTCAGTTCATACAGCTTAAAACCTTCACATCCCAACCCACTGCTGTTACTTCTGGTGTGCCCCAAGGCTCTGTCCTGGGGCCTTTTCTTTTTATTATTTACCTTCTTCCCCTTGGCAATATTTTTCGCAAATATAACATTAATTTTCACTGTTATGCTGATGACACCCAGCTCTACCTGGCTGGTAAACCCACCTCCTCTTTTCCACCACCCTCACTTATTGACTGCATTTCTGAAATTAAATCCTGGTTCTCTTCAAATTTTCTTAAATTAAACAGTGACAAAACTGAGGTTCTCCTCATTGGTTCAAAATCATCATTATCCAAAACCAATAATCTTTCTTTTATTATTGATAACTCTGTTGTTTCCCCATCACCTCAGGTCAAGAGTCTGGGTGTCATCCTTGATAGTACTCTATCCTTCCAATGTCACATTAATAACATCACCCGGTCTGCTTACTTCCACTTACGTAATATTAATCGCATTCGCCCCTCCCTCACTCCTCATACCACTGCCATTCTTGTCCATAGTCTTGTCACTTCTCGGCTGGACTACTGCAATTCACTCCTCTTTGGTCTCCCTAATAAATCTCTTCATAAGCTTCAGTTAGTCCAGAATTCTGCAGCACGTATCATCACTGGAATCCCATCTTTTCACCATATTACTCCGGTCTTGCAGCAGCTTCATTGGCTCCCGATCAAGTTTCGCATTGATTTTAAGATTCTCCTACTAACATTTAAGGCCATCCATAACCTCACACCTCCATATCTGTCTGACCTTCTACATGTTGCCATTCCATCCCGTAGCCTTAGATCCTCTTCCTCTACCCATCTGACCGTTCCTCCCGCCCGTCTAACCACCATGGGGAGCAGAGCTTTCAGCCGTTCTGCTCCCAAGCACTGGAACTCATTACCTGCGGATCTCCGAAATATCAAATCATATTCATCTTTCAAATGCAAACTTAAAACACATTTGTTTAAAATGGCTTTTTCTTCTTCCTCCTGATTATAGTGGTTTTGTTTGGTTTTAATTTTTAGATTTTCTGATGTTTTAAGTTGTTTATAATTGTGTCTTTTATTTATTTATTTATTGTTTGTTCGGTGTCCTTGAGTTCTCTGAAAGGCGCCTTGTATAAATAAAAAATGTATTATTATTTTGCTTGGCTTTTCTCTTATGTTGTACTGAAAATTACCTGTATATCTTAAACAATACATTTCACTATTTTTTGCAGCCAAGTTCTGTAAAATCGATATTTTTCTACCTTTACAATATGCTATACACCATTTGCTTTTACATTATGGTTACGCTGAAAACATCACTGTTAAACAGTGTAGGTAAACAACTGTAAAATGTAAAGCGGTAAAGTGCTGTTTCAGTAACACCGAAATTACAATGTTTGCATAAGGAAACACCCCCTTTTACCATATTGTTCCTGGTGAACCACATACCTTTGCACAGTAGGGAAAAAACTTAAGCCAAGTTAGCAGACTTATTTTTCCCTGTGTGCTGAAGGTTTTTTGAGGTTATGTAAGCTGATTTATGGTGGGTTGTAATTCGATAAGCTGGCACACCTTTAGGACACCACCAAAGCAAACTTTACTTCTTCACCAGACAATGTCCCATCATTTCCTTAAATACTGAATTCTTTTCAATCTATATAAAAAAATGATACAACACATTTGCTATTGGTTATTGTTACTTTACTAATGCAGACTGTGTACTGGTATTTGATCCTGACAACATGTTCTAATGGTTTAACGATTGCCATATTTATTACAGTACATGGATTCCAGGTTATGGTTAAACATCCATCCATCCATCCACTATCTAACCCGCTATATCCTAACTACAGTGTCACGGGGGTTTGCTGGAGCCAATCCCAGCCAACACAGGGCGCAAGGCAGGAAACAAACCTCGGGCAGGGCGCTAGCCCACCGCAGATGGTTAAACATTTACTTCTATTGTAATGTGTTGTAAAGAAAAAAAGAGGTATTTACTATAAAGTTATACCATAGACCTAAAAATATTGTCACCTTCTTTTTCACAGTGAAATTCTGGCAACCATAGCTGCCAGATATTTTAACGTAAATTTAACATTTTATTTTTTATTATGTAGAGTTTTCCAGTCATATTATTTCCATGTTCATCTCTGGAACTTCACATTTGGATGAAATAAAGACAGGTGCAGCTCAGGTTTAACCAGCTTTATTCAAACTACAATCTTAAAAAAAGGTTCCAAAATGGTTCTTCAGAGCAAAGCCATGGAAAACCATTCTTGGTTCCCAAAAGAACCATCCACATGAAGGTCCCAGAAGATAACATTTATTTATTTATTCAGATCTACAAAAGTTTCCACAGCTAACCATGATTTGTGAAATACTAGTGATTCATTATTTTAAAAGGAATCTTGCTTCATGCATTAACACAGGTAGGTTGGATTTTCTTATCTATTAGTATCCTGCTAGGCTGCCTAACTAAAAGTCATAGATTTCTGTTTTGCCCCAATATTAGGAACCATTTCAAAGCCCAAAGAACCAATTTATTATGCAAAGAACACTTTCAAGATTGAAATGGTTCTTTGTCAAGCAATGGTGCCTCGATTAACTACACAACTCAGTAAAGTGCAATTATAAAATGATTATTTTTAAGAGTGTATACCAACAAAAGTCACACATGATTTAAAATATGGGGCCTTCGGGGCTGATTGACAGTAATGATGTCAAATAAACAAATACTCTACAATCCATTTTGTTTCAAACTCAATTCATTATTTCAAGCAGCTGGGATTCAATCCCAGATCCTTGGGGTTATGAGGTAGTTATGTCAACCACACAGCCACTGTGGCATCCCATCACCAAAATGGGAATTATATACAGTATATTCACTGCAAAGAGACTTAAAGGTGAGTTTGTTTTTTTTTGCTTTATTGTTTATCATCTTTTCCATATTTAACTTCATGTTAATTTCATGTAACTACAAATTCACAACCCAGACTAATAATGCTAGGCTGTCATGGAACATATTGTGCACCTCACTATTGCTGCACAGGAGGAAAAGAAGACACAAATGTATTCAGAAAGTGTATTATATATTCAGCAGACACCTTTATCCAGATTAGGATACTTTACAGCTGTTTATAATTATTTCTGGGGGAAGTAAACTGGCAAATATTTGGATTACAGTTTAGTGCCTAGGCCACAACAGCACAGTCTTAGCACACTGGTCCAACTGCTTGTGCATTTCCATTCTTGATGGCTGGCAGCTATCCTTGTGAATCTGTCTTTGAACTGAACAAGCAGAATAATTCTGCTTGGAAATAACCATCTACTAATAAGGTCAGTCACATGTAAAGAGTGAAATTCTTATCTGCATGTGCTAATCAACATGCAGCAATGTCAGGACCGGTTCTGCCAACCTGCACTAGAAAACAAAGGTTCAGGAATTGGGATAACTATTCATTGTACAACACTATATTCACCTTAATAAAAGGATAAACATTGATGTATTTGTCCGGTTGTTTTGTCGCGGTCATTGTAACGGATGGCACATCACAAACATTTGTTTTAATGCATTTAAGTACTGCAAATGTTTGTGATGCACCATCTGTTGGAATAAAAAATGCAATGTATTTTATTACTCCATGCAATACAAAATACATTCCATTAGATGGTGCACTGCAAATGTTAACGCTGAGGTCTAAATTTATTACTTAGATTTCAACCGTCTTAGATGGGTAGCACAGCAAGTCAAAAATATACAAACAACTGTAAAGTAAATTATGACGTTATTAGTCAGGGTGTCTGCCAGATAATCAGTCACTTTCTCTGAATTGTCAGCTAAAGTCATTTTCAAACATTTTAAATGTATACAATTCAATCGGTTAAAGGCTTGTTATTGCCGCAAACTGCCCCTTTAAATTCCTATTGAATTTTGTATAAGCTCTCATACTATTAATATACCTCATTTCAAAGTCTTAGCGACACCTTTTATTAGCTGATCGTACCACTTAATCATTAACTATCTAACAGCTTTTTTGATATCCACAATCATTAAGGCATTACATATTGGAAATCTGCAAATGGCGTCCCGACCTATGCTGTATCTTGCCCGATTTTGAATTTTCAAATAAGCTCCTCCAAATAACAAAAGGATGAATACACAAAACATGATGCCTTATGGGTTGGGGGTGTCCAGAACGAAGCCTCCCACCGGAGATGCGTCCATTTTACAAATTAAACCAGTTATTCCCACGGTGCGCAGCATTCCTTGGGCTACTGGCAGTCGGGTGAACAAGTGCGCATTTCTCTGTTATGACCTGGCCAAATTTAATTTAAAAATATACTAAAACTGGAAAACTACAATATACTACAACTGTACTTCTCCAACTTCAGCACACTACATAAAGTTTAAATGCAAACAGTTCTCAATATTTAAAAGACGGCTATGCTAACATATCCGGTAAATATATGCAAATATATACAAGACACGAAATCAATAAAAATAAATCTGTACAAATCTGTGTAAATCTGTATACCGGCAAAAATATAAGTTGGGCAAACCAGACTCTAATAGGTAAAGTAGAATGCTTGCAGAAAAGTTTAAAAGCCAAAGGCAAAAAGAAAAACGTTTAGAAATAGCAACCCTTGACACACAGCGTATACCTTCAGGCAGAGTTTAAAGCGACAACTCTCCTTAACATTACCATAAATCAGGAGTGTTCTTTATGTGTGTCAATGGTGTAAATAATATGAAAAGAAAAACAAGTGTCAATGTATCCTAGGAGTTAAGCAACTGGGGACAAGAAGCTATGAACAAACACTTAAAGGTTTTGTGAGTAAATTTAATGTTATGTGAAACAAATTGGGAAAACAGTCCGTTATTTACAGAACTGCATGACAAGACCTTACATTTTATTATCCAGTTGTATCTAATAAGGTAAAATTAGACCATTTTTTAAGTACCTAAAGCCCTGACCTAACTAAATAGCAAATAACGAGTTAATTTTAGAAAAGCGTTTGTTTACCTTGCTAGCAAAGTTGGAATACTCTCTGGAAGTTCATGAATCCCACGTTTTAATTTCTTGAAAATCCAGTGTACTTGCTGTTTATAATGTCCAAATAAAAGAGCCAGTAAATAAGCAAATGCATAAAATATTCCCTCCGATCCTTACACAGCCATTAGCAACTGAGCCGGAAAACTTGGTTAATCGGTGGTCCGGTGCTGCAGATTGTGTGAACAGTTCGGGATGCACGGTCTGTCTGCATTGATCACATAACAGTGGCTGTGGGAAAGAAAAAAAAGGGGGGGTTTGGCATTTGACTCGCTTCTCAGCCAGTTGTGGTGATCTCAGCGTACTCCGGACCAATGAGCGCCAGGAGATGCCTGGTCAATTCACTGGTCAGTTACTGGAAAAGAAACAATACGAAATTGCAGCAAAATTTAAGGACGGAAGACAGATTTTGTTTTCCTCCCCTTTTCTTGTTTATTGAGTTAGTTTATATGATGTGCTGATGACATACGATTCCAGCAAGTGCATGAAATTCAACGATTTACATTTATATTACGCTACTGATTGAAATTTCACTGCTTCTTGAAGTAATTGGCAGTCGTGCAAAACAACATCAGCAAAACTGGTCAATATTACTTTCTGAAAATGAAAAGCGAAGTAGAAATGTTTACTTTGTTACTGGCTTGGAGCGCAAGCTGAAAACTCCACGGCATCTTTGGGATGTGTAAAGTAAGGCAACACAACCTTTGATGGAAGAGGCACGCGCTAACAGTCCAGGTCGGTTTTCGAACCCATATCGCTAGAGCTGCGCAATTAGCCTTCTTCAACACTTCTTCACTATGCAACAGCTTCATTAACTGCAAAATTTCACAGCCTTAAAGTGAACGATTTCTAAAGAAGCTGCTTAAAATATGTAACGGTTGAGTATTTGGTGATATTTAAATATGTGAAAGTGGATGAGTAAGTGAATGTATCCTTAACTGGCGTCCCGCTAAAGGTGGCTGAGTAATATGAAACGCCCAAGATTTATGGTTTCGAGTTAAACATGTATTTCATTGGAAGATAACCTGCGAGTAATCTATTATGAAAACGCCGGGTCCCAGAATTAATTTAACTTAATCACTGATGAACCCTTCCACCTCCGGTTTCAGAAATGAACTGTTTAGTGTGCCCATCTTCCCGACGATATAGCGCTAACCCTGTAACTTGTGCTGGAAGAAGCTAAGGGGATAAGCGCCCTCAACCTGTGACTCTCCAAATGAATAAACGGATTTGTAAAAAGAATGCGTTATAAAGTGCGATTTGGTTCGAATACGCTAAAGCTACCCAAGCGC
Source organism: Polypterus bichir lapradei (assembly GCA_026402145.1). Classification (NCBI taxonomy): domain Eukaryota; kingdom Metazoa; phylum Chordata; class Cladistia; order Polypteriformes; family Polypteridae; genus Polypterus; species Polypterus bichir. Next base: position 3,180,129 of record JANRMT010062837.1, read on the forward strand.
CCAAT
>JANRMT010062837.1:3180533-3211227 GCA_026402145.1 Polypterus bichir lapradei
TATACTGTATACTGTATATGAGTGTGTGTTTCCACTGAAAATCAATAATTTATGGTGAAAAAAAAATCGAAGAGTTAAACAGAAAACGTTTAAGGAAAATTGAGAAACGTGATGCTTTTTAACTTTTCAATAATACCTTCTATACCTGTGCCTTTATTATGAATAAAATTCGTTGTGTATTGAAATAGTTCATAAACGATCACATAAATAGAAATTATAATAACCGACAGTTTTAGAGGTACTTGTGCATGTGCTTTTTAAGTTAAGTTTTAGTAAGTGCATGGTAAACGCTAATCTAAAATTAAGTTATGGAGAGTCAGCGCTAAGAAAGCCCCGAGAAGTGACTGATAACGGATAAACTTTTTATGATCATCCTGCCTTTGCTCAATACAAACCTGTGAGGAAATTAGCCTGACTGTGCCTCTGCGCATGCGAAGTGCGCCGTCTGCTGGTTTGATCGCAGTTTTGTAAGAACGAGCACAAACGGAAAACGCTCAAAAAACCTACGCCAGCATCAAGTTTCCCTGATAGGTTAAAGAAAGTTTTAAAATAATTAGTGGCGAAAGCTTGATGCATATAATCCTTAGATGCATAGATCAGCTTGTACATCACTTATTTTGATTTATTTTCGTATCTTGTGGTTTAGCATGAACTAACATAAGGAAAGTAAGTCATGTAAATTACAATTCCATCCAGTTTCCTTATTTTCTGTTAATCTCTGCAAGCATCCACTTTTAAACGCGGTTCAATCCCACTTTAGATACTCAAGTAGCGAATGCTTGTGTCGCACTGATCCACACATGTGTAACACACTCTTAAAAATAAGAGTTCTTCAATGGCATTCCTTCCCAATATGTAGAAAAAGGGGGGGCCGGCCGCGGACTAAATCTTTAATATATGATAGGCTACCTCACAGGACACTAACAGATTAAGAAAAATTGGACTTAGCCTGTTATTTTTATAGTGTTATACAGCAAGAGTCCTTTTAAAATCATGACTTATTAGTATTTCACAAATCTGTTACCATCTGCTCATGGTAATTTATGGATCTAATAAAATAAAAGTTCTTTAAGGAACCTTCATGTAGATGGGTCTTTTGAGACCCAAAAATGGTTCCCTTTTGTATCACCCTGAAGAACTACTCTGACACCATTAGTTTTAACAGTGCAGTTCAAAAATGTGGAACTGGGAAAGTTTAGCATTGCCAGTTGAACTGACATGCACCTGTTAATGGACTGTGGTGGAGGGGGTGGTGTGGATTGAAAATATTGCAAGAAAAAACAGTTTACCTACGGTATGTAGTAACTATTTTTTTACATCTCAAGTATATACTGTAATACACAAGAGGTAGCACTAACTGAAACATTAATGAAAAAAAAAAGCCTCAGGGAAAATAACAATGATGAATGAATAACAATGATTTTGAAAAAGATGTAGATTTATATAAGGATTTGAAAGTAAGAGCAGCTAGATAAGATGCCAGATAAGAGCAGTCATTAGGGTATGCCAGTAAGAGTCAGTTAATTGAAAATTTGACGTACCAAATATGACAACCTTTTGGAATACATTTAAGGGCATCTACTACATGAATCAATTAGTAGGATTTTAGTAGATCTCATAAATCTAGTTTATGCTGACCGTTGATCATAATTTCAACATTATGGCCATGTCCGTCAACTTCAGGCAAGGCTTTATTCACTTTCCTACTAGATTTTAACAGTTTGGAAACTGAGATAAGTAAGTATTATTACCTCATCTGTTGTCAGGTTAAATACAAATGTCAGCCTCTTCTGTCAGGTCTGTAGACTTCATAGAGTGTTCTTCAAGAAAAGGTATCCAATAAATTCTACAGGGAGGTTCACTCAAAAGAGGCCCCGAATATTCTGTTGTAACTCCCATTAGGATGAAGCAGTCTGAACTAAAAAATACTCTAGATACGAGGCATGTCAAACTCACTACTATTGGTGGGCCGCTTCGACTGCCATACGTGCGTCAGCGGGCCGCACTGTAACAAATACTATTATACAAAGTTACTGTAGCTTTCTTTCCAATACTGAAAACTTTAAAAAATGTAACACTTAAAGTTTAAAGAAAAGCTATTTATTTCCATACAAGCTCCGTACAACAGTGTACATTTAGAGTCTTAGTCTCTTAGCCAGGTCCTTATATTATTATGTTATATCCATTATATTATATAGGAGTCTTACAGTGTGAGATCTATTTCTTTTGTCCCGACACTTGGCATCTCTTGTTAGTGACCAGTTCGTCAATATCAGGCTTGAAATCTTGTGCAGCTGCAACTTTTATGAGGAATGAAAGGTGCTCGACAGGAAGCTTTCATTAACAAAAACAATTTCTCACAAAGGTAAGTGCTTCCAAACATAGACAGTACTCTCGATGCCAGCTTACAGATCTGCACATACGAGGGTGGCAGGTAAACATACAAGCCTGGCACACCAACTTTGTTGTATTTTGCCTTCAGAATAGAATCTGACTGCAGTTCAATCAATTCCATTTGGATATTCTCAGGCGCATTCTCAACGTTGTAAGAGAACAGCGCAAATCAAAATCAAAAATCAAATTTTACTTTACTAAGTTTACTTCAAAGTTTATATTGTAAAATAAGCTGATATGCAAAAAGCCACCTGACCTACACTAATTTTACAAACTCAAAATCACAAAAATATGTTAATAAACAACTCATCTACTTCTCGCATCCACTTCAGATGTTCACCTGTAGTCTGCACTATTTGTTACAATACTAGCACAAAATTACATAAAACTAGAGCAAAAAAATGTGAAAATATGCGGGCTATTACTACTCGTAATGGTCAGTTCTGCCCAGTGGCCAGTCTCAGCAGCCCAGCCAGTAGTGTAGTCTAGCAGGGGCAGCCCTGGGCAGAGAAAGAATTGGTGGCCCCTTCACCCGCCACTATCAATATGGTATCTTATGCACAGCGGATGGCCACGTCCGTTGCGGACATTGCATAGCCGCCTCGTGCTCATGACATGCTTCTATATGCGCGTGTCCGTAACTTGAAAACCAAGTGGCAGCCCATGATATTCTCATTGCGGCAGAACGTTATAATATTACATATAGCTTACTGCTCCGACTCGAGCAACATTAGTAAATACAGCATACTAATTAACAAGAAACACAATGTTTTTCGGCCACATTGCTGTCAGCTGTGTCATTATTTTCTCTTTCTGTTTTATATTCAATACTAGCAAAATACCCGCGCTTCGCAGCGGAGAAGTAGTGTGTTAAAGAAGTAATGAAAAAGAAAATTAAACATTTTGAAAATAACGTAACATGATTGTCAATGTAATTGTTTTGTCACTGTTGTGAGTGATGAGTGTTGCTGTCACATATATATATATATATATATATATACACACACACATATAAACATATATATATACATATCTATACATATACACATATATATATACACACACACATATATACATACATATATATATCTACATATATACACATACATATACATACACACATACATACACACACACACATATATACACACAAATACATATATATATACATACACACACACATATATAAACGTATACATACATATCTACATATACACACACACACACATATATATATATATATACATACACTCTTTGGGGTGCAAGCAACTGTTGCTGGGGGTGGCAGAATCCATCAAGGAAGAAAAATTAAAAACATTATTTGTACAAAATCTTAATTTATTTATCCATTCCTAAATAATTAAATGGGCAGGCTATTTCGTATCAGTGCAATACGCTGTTTGTTAAAACGGATGACTCCCGCTCTTACGTGCAAGTCTGCGTGGATATTATGAACTATCGTATCTGTTCAAGTTCTATTTAAATTTTAAATAGAAGGAATTTTTATTTAGTCGACAGAAATATCTTTGGTAGGAATGGTAAAAACAGACAGGAATATTATTCCTGAATAAATCAACTCAAACCTTAAATAACTTATAATATTTTGCTCTCCATAAAAATATATCCTGTCTAAATTATACAAGTTAGAAATAAAGTAAACGTTAAAAGAACAAACATTCAAATTTCTTTACTCTTATGTAATTTTATATAAAAAATAAACTTAGATTTTAAATATCCCAAAAGATTTTGCTCTCCATAAAAATATATCCTGTCAAAAGTATACAAATTCAAATATAAACATGCTGCATAACAAAACCTGGAAATATAAATAAAATGTGTTCTTTTCAGCAATAACAAATCAAATCATTCAGTTGTCTTTGCTCATATGCCATTTTAGAGCTGGACGCCTGGTATCTTTTTTTGGCAAAAAGTTCGTTTATGTTTGGTGTGAGGTTCTGTGTTGTGGAGATTCTCAAGATGGACTGCAGGTGCTCATCAGTGAGGCGACTCCTGTGTGCTGTTTTTTTAGTCTTCATCACTGAGAAGAGCTTCTCACACAGATATGTGCTACCAAACATGCACAAGGTTCGAGCCGCATGTAGATGGAGCTGGAGCATTTCTGCGGTAATGGAGTGAATAAACTGTGCGGGCCCTGCAGTATCGTACTTTGCCTTCAGTGTGCCATTACACTGCAGCTCAATCACCTCCATCTGAATCTGCACAAGTGCAGTTTCCACATCGACGGCAAATGGGTTGCGAAACAAGTCCAAATTCTTTTTTTGTTCTTCAAAGTCACCAAAGCGCCGTGCGAACTCAATGCACAGTGCACTCAGTTTATCAGCAAAGTGCGTATTTGGGAACACCGTTGTGCCGAATTGGTTCAACATTACTTGGCAACAGGGAAAGTGGGGCAAGTTGAACTGGTGCATTTGTGTCTCCGATAAAAGCAGCTTCACTTGAAATCACTTTGTGATTGTGCTCGGGTAAAAACGTCTGCTGAAGTGTCAGATTCTTCTTTAACTCTTCTGCTTTCTGTATCTTCTGCATTGCATTCAGGTCTTTCAGGTTATCCTGATGTTTTGTCTCATAGTGCTGTCTTAGATTAAATTCTGTAATTACAGCCACATTAGCTCCACAAATGAGAGACACGGGTTTACCGGCAATGTCAGTAAACATATACAAAGCCTCCCATCGGTTTTTAAAGGCTCTATTTTCAGAATCAACTTTTCTTTTCAGCATCGTGTGGGCTAGCTTCGCAATAACTTGCAGCATCATAAGCTAGACTTGATTAACGCGGTAAGTGTTCAGCAAGGCAGCTGAAGCGCTGCATTATGGGATCTGTAGTTTATTGTGTTACCAGCACTTCATATACCCGGGCCATTAATAACAATAATACAGTATATAAAATGATCTCGCGGGCCAGATATAATTACACGCCGGGCCGGATGTGGCCCGCGGCCCTTGAGTTTGACACATATGGACTAAATAGAACTTGAAAAGATATATTTTTTCGTACATCGAGCCCGCATGCTATTGTGGTTTTGCCTGCATGCCTCAATAAGTCACCCTCCCCTCGCTCTTACTTTTTACCGTTCATCTAATGAATACACTGAGTATGGCTTTACCAAAACAATCATTGATGGCGAATAAAGTATCCATTATTCGAGTATGTAGATCGGGTTATATATACACATATATATACCCGCGTATTGCAGCGGAGAAGTAGTGTGTTAAAGAAGCTATGAAAAAGAAAAGGGAACATTTTAAAAATAACGTAACATGACTGTCAATATACAGTAATTGTTTTGTGAGTGTTATTGAGTGTTGCTGTCATCAAGGACTTGATTATCATTATTTCTTTCAATCAGGTTCGTATTTGTAGGATGTGTTGTGTTCAAGTTACATTCCGTGTTTGTCAATCGTTGTAAAGATAACAGGTTTCATTCATCGATTCGTTTCTTACTGCATCAATAAACAGCTCGTCTTCTTCTTTATCTGAGACCTGACACACTGCATGCACGGGTTTTTTTTTTTTACACTGTCTTCCTTTAGCGGGACATTGACCTTTTCCACCGTGTGCTTTGTTTCCGCAGTAGCTGCACTTATGAATATGCTTGTATGTATCAGACGCTTCATATTTTTTTGCTGCCTTCTCAATTGTGTAATTCGGTTTTTGTTCAGCGCTCTTTAGAACTGTTGCTTTTTGTCTGTGCACTGCGTCAGTTCACGTGAGCCGCTCGGTGTTCTTGCATCGAAGTTTCCCAGCTATGCTGGTGCCATGTCGTGCTATGTCCATGGCTGTATTTAATGTTACCGAAGTCCCGGCACTTAAAACTTTCTCTCGCAGTTTCGCTGAATTTGTGCCAAACACCACCCTGACCATCTCATCTTCCTCTGCATAAGCACAGTCCTTCACCCGTGAATATTTAGTGGCAGTGTTTCTATTGGATTGCCGCTGGCGGACAGCCTTATATGGGCAGGCACTAAATTACAAACGCCAGCAGCAGCCTGTCTATGAACTTAATTTAAAGTTTAGGTTTACACTGTGCTTTGTTTCCGTAGTAGCATCACTCATGAATATGGTTGTATATCACTCGCTCGCTTCTTATTGTTTCGCTGCCTTCTCAATTATATAATGCATGTTTTCTTCAGCGCTTTTTGGAGGTCTTCCTGGTTTTCTATGTACTGCGTGATTACGTGGGAGGCGTGATGATGTCACACGAAACTCCGCCCCCACGGCTTTCGCGCTCATCTCCATTACAGTAAATGGAGAAAAACAGCTTCCAGTTATGACCATTACACGTAGAATTTCGAAATGAAACCTGCTTAACTTTTGTAAGTGAGTTGTAAGGAATGAGCCTGCCAAATTTCAGCCTTCTACCTACACGGGAAGTTGGAGAATTAGTGATGAGTGAGTCAGTGAGTGAGTGAGTCAGTCAGTCAGTGAGGGCTTTGCCTTTTATTAGTATAGATATATTGGCGTGGCAGCCCCTGGGATTTGGCGTCCCTGTGCAGGTGCACAGTTTGCACATGCCTAAAGTCGCCCCTGCTGCAGCCTAGCACTTCAGTTGTGACGTTACGGCTCATTAACTTTGGTCAAGCCTCGTGGCTATACTAGCAGCTGACGTTTCCGGTACCATAATGCCATGGGAAACAGTGCTAACTAGGCTCTGTCATACGGGCTGCACAGATTTCTGTTGCGGGCCGCATGCTTGACATGCCTGCTGTATACCTTGATGTATATATGATCGATTGCATTACATGCGATGCTGGAAGTGGCTTCCGTTTTCTGCCACTCCATGTTCCTGAACGTATCGGCAAGCATCCCAAGTGGGAATAGCAGCAATTTCACGTTAATTGTTTTATTTCAAATCTTCCACAGTGCAAGGCTTATTCCGGTAGACTTTTCCTTTAAGCATACCCCAAAGGAAGAAGTCTGGTGTTGTCAGATCTGGCAACCGTGGTGGCCAAAGCCCCTTGGAAATTACCCTGTTGCTGAAGAAAGACTCAATTTCTGCCATGCTCCTTGCCGATGTGTGACACGTTGCTCCATCTTGCTGGAAGTAACCTTCCTTTAACTCACGATCATCCAGTTGATTCTGACATCACTTAAACCACGGGTGACGAACTCCAGTCCTGGAGGGCCTCAGAGGCTGCAAGTTTTCATTCTAACCATCTTCTTCTTTAGTGACCCGTTTTTGCTGCTGATTAACTGGACTCATGCCCCTTAGTTGTTTCTTTTCCTTAATTAGCAGCCAAATAGTAATGAGACACAAAACAAGCTGCCACATGACCACCTTGCCTGTGCCTATCACACATTATCTTAAAATAAAGAAAGGTGATGGCCTTGGTAAGGTTGATTGCTCAGGTCACCAAAACATTTTGACAGTGTTCTTAGAAAAAAACAAATCAACAGTTTTGGAAATGTCTATTGTGGCAGAAAGAGAGCAGCAACAAGCCACTGATTTAAATAACGGGTTTAATTATCAGCAAGAATCAGCTTCTCATTAAGAGATTGGATATAGTGAAATTGGTTTACTGGTCATCTGTTAGCTTGTTTCACATTTCATTTGATTAAAGAAAGGAATAAATTCATGGGACTGAATCCTTAAAATCAGGCCTATTAAAATGAAGGGAAAAGAAGTTAATTAGCAGTGAAAACTGGTCATTGATTAGGAGAAGGGTCAGAATAAAAACCTGCAGCCACTGTGGCTCTCCAGACCTGGAGTGCGACACCCCTGGCTTAACAGGTCCAAAACACCACTTATATAAAGTTGTTTTGCAGGACATTAAGTGCCAGGGGTCAAATCACAGTAAATTAAAAGGAGATATAAATAATTAGAAATAATTATTATCTATATTTATATAATCTTTTATGAATTATTAATGTATAACTGAATGACCAATAGTGTCTCTGACTATACTGTCTCTGGGCTGGCTGAACATATTTTATGCATAACAGAATTGGGGAAAAAGGGGAGATGAATAATTAGAAAGGGGAGAAGCCAAATTGTGATCTAAGGGCAGGCTGGAAGTCAGAATAGTGGGAAAGGTCAAGTAACTTTTATCAAATCCCAATACACAAAGCAGAAGTGAAAGTTGAAAGAAAACAAAGCAGAGTTCCTCACAATAGCTAGAATTCTTAGTTCTGACTAGGCTACAACTCATTGTCTTTACTTTTTCCTTTTTTTAATGTTAAATAGGCAGGAGCTTGTACTGGATGTACAAGGCTGCAGCACATTAAAGTGAAGATAGAGTGTAATACTAAAAGCAAGCCAAAATCATAACATGGAGGACAAACATCATACAAAAAAGCCAGAACATGAGACAAAATCATTGATTAAGAACTTGACAAGAAAGTCAATGACCTAAATGTTTCATGTTGTCAAAGCCAAAATGCAAAACATAAATCAAAGTTGGGGAACAGTGAAAAATTTGTAACCGGAGATTTCTTTAATAATAATAATAGATTTCTTTTTTATCTTTGCCATGATTTATCCACAAATTTCGATAGGCAGGAAGTGTGCAATGCTGACATTTTGTCATGCATCATATATTTCTGGTTTTCCTAGCAACAGCCTAGTAGCCATACTGTATATAACAAAGGGCAAACAAATGGCAGCACCAATAACAAAAACAAAATGGTGTTATGGTAAAACGTCTTTCAAAAAGAATGTCTTCAGAAATATTTTAAAGCAAAAATCAATTTGACAGTTAAATTACTCGACCACTAAAATACCCAAAACAATATCTCCACTATTTTTAGAGGCCAAGAAAAAGGCTGTAAAATTTTAAAACAAAGTTCAGATCACGTCACGTGTCTCGTCTATTTAAACAATAAACATGATAACAAACATGAAAATAGATTAACAAAACAGTGTTGCCTGACAAAAAAATGTTCATATTGTTCATACTGGCACCCTTTAATATCATAATTTTAAATCTTTCAAGGTGGAAATTGGCTGGCTGTAGTGAACTTGTGCTTGTGTGTTTAAACCTTTGATGAGCTGTCTAAAAAAATTCATGCGCATTGGTACTGGCTCCTTTTTGATGATTCACTGACTATTCATTTTATATCCTACAAAACTTATTATCTGCAACCAAAAGGCAATGTTTCATTTTGTCAATCTAAAATTAACTACTGCGTGCTAGCGTGTGTACCTGAATAGAGTGAGACAGGTTAGTCTGGTGCCTTCTGGAGAGAATGACTTACATGAAAAGTCCATTAAAATTCTGTGTGTATCAAGTGTTTAATTCATTAATTGTTGACTTTATCTTGTTACAAAAGTCCAGTGAGTCTTTTCTTGCAAATGTTCACATATGATGAGTACAAAATCAAAATTGTGAAACCCATGTACAGCTTATGAGGTGGCCTGATTTATCACTACTCCATAATTTAAGGAGATTCATTCAAAATAGGCCCCGAAAAGTCTGTAATAATTCTTGCTAGAATGGAGCAATCTGAACGAAACAACATGCAGTGTGCTTCTCAGTATATGGAGCTTCAAAGAATCCAGGATGCCACTGCGTCAGAGCGATGAGGTAGGCGCCGGATAGCCATCATGACGTTTAATCTCTATTTGCAACTTCTGGGTGCATACCACCCGTACCCCTTCACTCAGTCACTTGACGTCTCATCAGGATGGTGGTGTTCAGTATTGAGCAGCACTTCTTCATGGTGCGAACCTATTGGGTCACCAATTTGTGTAAGCCAGGGGTGGGCAGTGTCGGTCCTGGAGAGCCACAGTGGCTACAGGTTTTCATTCCAACCCAAATGCTTAATTATAAACAAATTCTTTCCAGTCGCAGGCCTTATTTAATTTTATGGCTTGTCAGTCTGCAATATAAGGTTCTTATATTGTAGATTTTTTTCCTTTCCAAGGATATCATCAAAATGATTTGAAGCCTAAAACAGATCAGTTTCAGTCACATTTTCTATTAATTGTTTTATTAAATCCAACAGTGCATGATGAACATAGAGATGTAAATTAAAACAAGCTAGATGGTGAACTGCTGACTGCTTTGTCATTTACATCTTATTGCTAATAAGTAGCCATTAAAACAGTGAATGCAGCTGTTTAAGATTGAAATAAGCAATTAAGGGTGGGGAACCTTAGAAAGTGAGACCACTAAAATGAAGCATCAAAATGTCACTTCAGCAATAAGTGCTTCATCAGCAGTAATTGACTTCTCATTAAGAAACTGGGTTGGAACAAAAACCTGCAGTCACTGTGGCTCTTCAGGACCGACATTGCATACCCCTGATCTAGTGCAATGATGCACTTATACAGTATTTTGGAAGAACACTGATATTTTTGAAGCAACCACTAGGTGGAGATATCACAAAACTTAGTTTTCCCGTGATGCAAGTTCTGAATTCAAGTCATTTAGTGCTCTTGTCTTCTCTGATTTTTTTTTTTCATTCTAGCTTTTTCTTCTATAAATGTACCCAGTTCTAATCATCTCCCCCTTGAAAGTAATTGTTAAATTTAAGGTATTTGCTATAAAGTAACACTTAGTTGTAACTATTTTCTGGCTAAAATGTTTTTGTATTTTTTTTTTGTATTTATTTTACTTCACAATAATTATTTTAGAGTAGAAGAAACCTCTGTAACATTACAAAAAATTAACAATCATCATTGAACAGTGTACTTATACATGTAGTTGCAATAGAAAAAAACAATCATCATCATCATTAAAAAGTGGATGGGAATGTGGAACAAACGCACTGAGATGTGTAATTGAAGCAGAAACCTTTAAGAAGAATCTAGATAATTTATTGGCATAGCTCAGCCATTAGCTAAACAAACAACCTTGATGGACTGAATGGTCTCCTCTTGTTTGTCAAATTTGTTATGTTTTTGTTATGTTCTACATAGTGCTGTTGTGTCAGCACCAGGGCTGTAGCTACAGTATGAGTATATGATAAATGTAAGGGTGTGGGGCATGTATATGTCCTTTTACTAAGTAAAGATATCCTTGGGCAGGCCTTTTAACATTTTAACCAGGAGGGTATTTCTATTAATAATTGCAAGTGTTTTTAGGTTGTGGAACTACATGCCACAGGCCCTGATGTGGCTTTCTCATTCACCTCCTTTAGAGCAGTTCTGCTTAAGGCAACCCTTTTGAAACATGAGAAAAATAAAAAATACCTGAATATAAAAAAATTATCTTTTTACTTTTTATAATGTCAAGCAGGGCTCTTTCTGATTAATGACAAATAAGTCATTTAACTAACAGAAACCCAGGTGATGCCACTTTTAATTTCATTGACTGTGTTCCATACCAAAGACAGACATTAATTTATAAATATTCCTTAACCTCGCATAGATTTCATGCTTGACGGTCACCTATCTCATAGTTGCATGGATGCTACCGAGTCTTTATTATATCCTTGGCATAGTGGAAGTACTCGGGCAAGCCTTCACTTGTGTGATTTATTGTTTAAAGGCTGAGCTGTCAATTCAAACAGGCAGACATTTCAAGGGTCCAGGTGCATTTATTTGAAACAAAGTGAGGATGGCGGTTTGAAAGATGATACATACCAGAGAGAATCTCCTGTGTTGTCCTTCCTCGACAATGGAATGCAATATATCTACTGTATCATGTCAGGCTGGACTGAACAAAAAAACTGAAAAATAAAAATCTTGTTAGAGTATACATTAATTCTTGGTTTCTTTTTGCAAGGCCTATTTACTTGAGATTATATGTACACATCTATAGATCTAATTAGTTTAAGTTTCAAATTAAAACTTTTAATTTTGTTTTAACTTATTGTTAAATTTATGTAATAGCTAGCTGTTTTGGGGAGGCAATATAGTAGCTGTGCTGATCACTCCATCATAGTGAGTTAAGGGGCACAACTCAGACTCTTTTTGCCTACAGCCATTAAACTATCTAATGATTACTCCTACCCTAGCTACTTATAAGAGACACACTGGCATAGGGACCATATTTCTTTAAATAATAATACTAGGGGCCTCTGTCCCCTGCTCGCTTCGCTCGCTAACCCTGGTGTGTGCCCTATGCACTAGTCATTTCCCAGATCTGCCACTTGTGCTTTTAGATAAACATGAATATCAATTCTGTCTTTGATATCTCTGTCTTTCGAAACTATTATCGCTGACAATTCGTCACATGTTGGTTTATTATATATGCGAGTGTGATCTTTCAGATTCATATAGAAATCCAAGAGAGTTTCTTTGTCCGTGTTTTTCAGGTAAATTTAGTGTAAATTGAGATACTTTTGGATGTATGGATTTGTATCCATTATTGGCTGTAGAATTTCGAAATACATCCGATCATTTAACTCTTTCGATTCTATGTTGCATCGCTTCTCCATGATCATAAATATAAACCTGACCGAATTGTGGTTTCTTTGAAATTAAACTTGTAGCAGCTTTAATTGTTGCGGGACCACACATTCTCATAGTGTATGGTCCTGAATTGTGTAAATCTACATTTTGAGCATAGAATGATGCAAACGTGAACAGATTATTGTAGATGTGAATATTTTGCCTGTAGTGTTTGTGGATTTCACTTTCACCAAATAACAAATCTTTTATTTCTTGCAGATACACCTCTTCATTGGGAAGAATCACTACTTTTCCCTGATGGCATCACAAATTCGACGATATAAAAGTCTCCGACTTAAACTTTTAACGCCAAACAATATCTACATACTTCTGTCATATTACCTACGTATGTCCATATATTCGATCTCTTTTTGTTGTTCCGTTATTTCACAGAGTAATAATTTCCGTTTTTTAGTACTAATGCGATCTTTACTATCAGTTTTTTGAGACTTTCGAATTTTAGTACTTTCATAATCTCTAACCTGCTCTGCATATGTATTGTTCCAACGTTTTTGAACCTCTTTACGACATTCTACATTGCCTTCTACTATTTGTCTTTTCTTCTTCTACCATTTGTCTTTTATTTCCGGCCCTGCTTGGACCTGTTAGGTTTCCAATTCATCTCTTGGCACAAAGTCTCGTCTCACAGGACGTGAAATTATCTCTCTGAAAATGTCTTGTCTAGTCCCAAGATTTTTTTTATATAATAGAGAGATTATTAATTTATTATATGTGTGTGTAGTTCTGTTTTACATTTAAATACCAGTTTGCACTGGTTTCTTTATTGTTTTGCACTATGTACTTTTTTGCTGCTAAAACAAGCACATTTTCTTTAGGTTATCATCAATAACCTTCCATCTGTCTGGTGCTGTCAGCTTTCACCTCCAGTAGACTGGTTTTGAATCCCACACCAACCACTATGTTAATTTTGAATGTTCTCCACAAGTCTGAGTGGATTTTTCTTAGTCTACCATCCAAAGGTCATGCGAAAAGATCTTTTCCCCTTGGGGATTAATAAAGTATGTCATCATTATCATCATAGGTCTGGTATAAGTGAGTAGGTTGTTTGATCGAGTGGCCCGGGCTAGGACTAGTGCTACACAAAGTGTTCATTCATCCCTTGCACATGATGACTTCAGGATGGATTCTAGCTCCTCGTGATGGTGAACTAGAATAAGTGGATTTAGGAAATGTCAAAATATTCCTAGACATTCTATACTATGCTGTCCTGTGATTATTCCAGTATCTTATGATGGAACCTCTGTTTGGATAAAGTTGAAAAGCTTGATATCCAACTTTAATTGCAGCAAAGAAATATGTTTTGTACTATTCATCCATTATGTGAACCTATGGGAACTGGGGCTGATCCCAGCAGCACTGGATGCAAGGAAGGATTTAACCTGGAATGAGGTGTCAGTCCATCACAGAGCACACTAGTGCACACACCCACCTGTAGTTAAGCAGACACTAGTGAAAGTATTATGAATTTATTTGACATGTGGGAGAAAAGCAAAGTATCAAATTAAAAAAATAATGCTGGTATGTAAAGAAAGTGCAAACTCAATGCTGTCCATCTTTTTTGGCAAATAAATCTGATAATGCAAGAAGATGCACAACTTCATGTAATCAGTGAAATATTGAAACATTTTGTGAATTTGTCTGTACAGTGTGTTTGTATGAAAGGAAGTGACTTCCCTTTTAAACACTTGTTCTGCTTAAAACCACCCATAGTGCCCTGACTGTGGTGTAATATGAAAGCAGCAAATCTTTGTTGGAAGGGTTGGGGTTTCATGGGTGACCCCATTAAAATAGTGAAGTAGTAGTGATAGTAGTCAGCACCGGGTTGGTGACAATGCAGTATCTGATCTAATAAATAAGAATGATGTCTTCAGCAGGCATTGGTTCATATGGAACAAACCAGACGGAGTGGGACTGGAGGTGAGGACAATCATGGGTCTTAAGAGTGGTCAACTTCTTCTTGGCTGAGGACAAAGACGGAAACAAGTGAGTTGCTGTGTACCCTTCAAATGGGACCATGGAAGAAACAGACAAATCCTGCCTGTTTGGCAGTGGATAACTTTACCGTTCCTGCTGGGATAAAAATATTATTTAGAAGCATTTAGTTATTCTTCCCCCCAAGATGCAACCACAGTCCTAAAATATTAAATGTAACAAGTGGTCATATTACATGATGTAATACACTCCACTCACATATCAAGGTATGTACGGTAATAAAGTAAAGCAAAGCCATAGAAACTAAACCACAATAGCTTATCATCCAGCTTAATGTCTCTGAAGACAATGAATACCCAGTATAACTGTCACAGTAACACATTAACAGATGTGCCACTATTTTTAAACACTGGTAGGATTGTGATAATCTTGTTAAAGTATTTTGCTGAATTTTATAGGAAGCCAAGCCAAAGGTTTTACATTTTCAATATACAGTATAAAAAATAATCCAGAAATTCTGAACCAAAATGGGAATAATCTGCTTTCAAATAATATGAGACTAAGTTTTATTAAAATAGTCTCGTATTTTTTTTCTCTCAGTCATAGATAGTTTGGGAATTAAGTGACAATAAGTATGTGTCCTGTGTATAGCTAATAAAACACTATCCCATGAGTAAGATGTAATCTTATAAACTCCAATCAAGTATATAGAAATGACTGTCTGATTATCTTAAGAGATTAGCCTGAACGCCCTTTCACCTAAAAGCTCCCCCATGTCTGCAGGAACTGGCTGCTTGTTTAAAGTTAGGCAAAAGACTACAAAAAAAAGAAGAATGCCTGCATTTATTACCACGCTGTAACATTTGATGTTTATTGAGGACCATTTATCTTTAAATCTCCAGAAGAGACACAGAGATCAACTATGTATAAAATAATGTTACAAAATGATTGTTATAGAGCTGTAGATATTACCAAGTGTCCAGAGCAGAGCTCAGAAGATTTAATGAGGAGTTTGGTGGTGTACAAAGAGACAAGAGCTGAGCTGGAATTTCAAGCTTGATCTGTCTAGTAATAATAAATTAAATTCTTTTTAAGGACAACAAAATGGTTTACTGGTGACTTACACAATTATTCCCTAAAATATCACTTGTTCACCTCCACACCCAGTTTCCTCCAGATTCCTAATGATGAAGTAAATCATTTTGAAAATGTACAGTTTAAGTCAGAAGTTTACATACACTTAGGGTGAATTCTTTAAAACCAACTTTATAACCTCTCCACAGATTTTATACTGAAAAACTCTAAATTTGCCATATCATTTAAGACATCTACTTTGTGGAGGGCAGAAGTAATTTTTTCCAACATTTTTCACAGACTGAGTATTTAACTTTTTATTGACTATATCAATTCTAGTGGGTCACAAGTTTACATACACTTTGTTAACTGTGCCTTTAAACAGCTTGGACAATTCCAGAAAATGATGTCAAGCCTTTAGGCAATTAAACAATTAGCTTCTGATAGCCAATTAGCCTAAATGGAGTCAACATGTAGATGTATGTTAAGGCCTACTGTTAAACTCACAGCATCTTTGCTTGACATATAAAAAAATCAGCCAAAACCTCAGAAAAAAAATCCCACAAATCTGTTTCATCCTTGGTAACAACTTTCAAACCCCCAATTCGTCTGTACAAACAATAATATGCAAGTATAAACACCATGGGAGCACATAGCCTTCATCACAATCAGGATGGAGATACATTCTGTCTCCCAGAGAAGAATATACTTTGATACGTAAAGTGCACATCAATCCCAGAACAACAGCAAAGGACCTCGTGAAGATGCTGGAGGAAACAGGTAGTCAAGTATCTATATCCACAGTAAACAAATCCTATAGCAATATAACCTGAAATGCTCCTCAGCAAGGAAGAAGCGACTGCTCCAAAGCCATCATAAAAAAGCCAGACTGCAGTTTGCAATGGTACATGGGGACAAAGATCTTACCTTCTGAAGAAATGTTCTCTGGTCTGATGAATCCAAAATAACTGTTTGGCCATAATGACTATTGTTCTTCTAGAAGAATGGGCTAAAATTCCATTAACTTATTGTAAGAAGCTTGTGGAATGTGACCCAAAACTTTGTCTCAAGTTAGACAATTTAAGGGCAAGGCTACTAAATATTAACAAAGTGTACATAAACTTGTGACCCACTGGATTTGTGATATCTCTCTCTCTCTCTCTCTCTCTATATATATATATATATATATATATATATATATATAATCCAACGTCTGTCTGTATGTCTGTCCGCTTTTCATGAGAGAACTACTTAACAGATTTAGATCTTTTTTTTTATAATCTACTTGAAAATTCCAGTTGATTTTGCAGCTTTTTTCATCTCAGTAAGAATCACAGTTTGCTTGCAGGAGCGATATATATACACGCTAATCAGAGACAGAGGCTGTGGGGGAGGGATGACATCAGGAGTAGGGAGCTGGACAGAACAATTTCCATTATCTCCTCATTTCATTGCTGCCATTTCCCTCAGCAGCTTTAGCTTCCTAATATAAACACAGGCTGCTAAGATGACTGGGGACACTAAATTCCTCAAGTGTGTAACGGGGTGAAATTAAATGCATGAGTTTGCCTTGAGACACATTCAGGAAAGTTTTCTCTCTTGCACACAATGATCCTCAGACAAGCGTCAGCCAAAACTGACCAATGTGTTAATTCTATCAATATAGTTGAGTTGTAATGTCATCTCTGTATTAAAAGCAAGTGGAGCACTGCCCGCCCCATCTCCCAGCATTTGACACTGTTCTGAAAAAATAAATAGTAAACTCACCTCAAGTAATTTCACATTTTGTTAAAATGTTTATTACAAGCTCATTTTAGTCATCATAGCCAAAAGTTTCCAATTTTCCATGATATATGCAATGTCACAAAAATATCTACAAAAATATTAATTTTTGGAATATGTGAAACTTTCTTTGTGCCTGATGCTGCTTGCCTGTTTTCAGGTTGTTTGGCAGACACTTCGACTTTACAGAGTTCTCTGTATAACCATACACATATGTGCTCATGTGCACAATGCATTTATCACTTACACCTTTATACTTGAAGGCTTGAACCCCTTTAAGTGACCTATTGGTTGATTTTTTGTAACACATTTTAAAGAGTGTATGAACTTGAACATATCGCTGTTTTGGAGTAGTCGTCAATGTTATCATGAATCACATCAATTACATATCATCACTATACTTTGGTAATTAAGAAAAATTGGAAATGTATACTATTCATTTGTGTTTCCACATTTGATGTTGAGTATTTGATGCTGAGATATATACTTAACACTGTCCTTTGATAGAGGTACTGCAACACAGTGTGTAGAGCACCTTTACAATGATAATGTTGACATTGATAGACCTTCATTTTGTGTGATTTTTTAAGGCATTGTTTGGTTGGCATTTTATTCCTCAATGCTGCTGATAACCTAATGTCCTCCTTCAATCCCTCATGTGAGGTCTAATGGAGACTATCTCTTTCCTTGGCCAACCTCCAATGTCACTGCCACCACTCTGATCTTCCATCAATTCGGCATCAATGATTTTTTTTTTTTTCTGTTGAATCCCCTGTCTTCACCTTCATGCTGATGGATAGAACTCACACTGCTCACTGGTGCTCAGAGGCAACACCATCAGCCCCAAAACCTGTGAGTCAATGCAAACCAGGATCCTTTCTAAACCTTACCGGCAGACATGGACCCAGGCTAAGAGATTAGAGCAGAGGAGCAGGTCTCAAAAGTTCTACTCTTGATCCATCTGTCTCTTTCTCACATACACACACACACAGGCACGCATGCACACACACACACCTTCTCTCTCTCTCTCTCCCTGGACAGGTTCTGAAGATGGTTCTTACCATTCTGACAGTCTTCCTCTCTCTGTCAGGTCCTCTTGAGTCCACCAAAATAATCATGCCAAAGACACCACTGCTGTGTACCCTGTTGCACATTTCACCGTAAAGAATTGCTGCTTTTCAGTTTTGAAGGCAGTTCCTCTCTTTCACTACTGGTGTTGTGTGTTTTAACTTTCAGTGCACAATCTAGTAAGCAGAGGCCAAAAACCTTCAGATTCAGCTTGATGAATGGTAAAGACTGGGTGTCTTATTAAATTATGATTACAAGAAACCTTAGATTAGACATCTTAATCAGAGTTGACCTTAATTCTGCTACAAAGGAAGATCATCCCATCATCCAGTGCATACTTAAATGATAAAACTGCCCAAATGTGTCAGACATTGCTATACAAGTTTTCTTACTTTCATCTTCTGAAGCAGTAAACAGGGAAAGCTGTGGATTTTTGCCTAATTTCAGAGAATTGCAGTTTTATACATCCTTCATTTATTTTGTATCAATTGTTTACCGAACAACTCTCAAAAATAATAAACGTTGTACAGATTAGTGCAATACAGATGTTGCAAACGTAAGACTTCACAGTTGCTAAAAACCCTTCCAACCTGGTTTAGAGAATAGGGCATTGAGTGGCTAATGGTTAACTAAAGGGAAAAGGGAGAGCAAGCCTAGCCACAGCACTTCTGCTAGAAAATGAGAAAGCCTCAGGCAGCAGAAAAAGTCAAATCATGGGACAGTACACATCCAGAATATGAAGCCATGAACAGACTACTCCTCGATGGCCCTAAATAATGATCGATTGAATCGAGATGCAGGTAGTTCAAAAATTAACAGGCTGAAAAAGTAAGATATACAGCTTCCACGGTGAAGCAAGGAGGAGTTTCACAACAATAATGCTTACAGAGAAGTGTGTCTTTCAGTGTCAGGAAAGACACTGGGATTACAGATCTAAAAAAGTGAAATTCCAAGTTAACAAATGACTATAAAGGTAGGGAGAGGGAAAAAAAACACATATTGTGAGATACATAAGTCAAGTAGAAAAAAACAGGAAATGGATCCAGAAAATGTGGAGCTAAGTGCCAAGGATACAAGAAGGATATACTGCAAGTAGTAAAGTGGACTGGGTTTTGAACCCATTAACTGCTGCTTACTAAAAGTAAGGTTAAGCCAATGAAAAAAATATATTTGGATTTGTTAATAATTAGGGTATCTAGAGTAATGCTATCCCAGTCAAGAGTGGTAGGGGGAAGGAAAGAGGTCTCTGAGCTACAGCACACGCTGACAAATGCATGCAGTAAAAATGTGCATAGCATCAAATATGCGTAGATGGCAGGGTTATTCTTTCCATCTCAGAAAGTTGCTGTGGAGAAAGGTGCAGGAATATAGTTTAACGGACACTTGCAAAAAAAACAAAAAGGTTCCACTGCATTTTAAAACATAATATAATACAATACAATACAGTTTATTTTTGTATAGCCCAAAATCACACAGGAAGTGATGCAATGGGCTTTAACAGGCCCTGCCTCTTGACAGCCCCCCAGCCTTGACTCTCTAAGAAGACAAGGAAAAACCTTGTAGGGAAAATGGAAGAAACCTTGGGAAAGGCAATTCAAAGAAAGACCCCTTTCCAGGTAGGTTGGGTGTGCAGTGGGTGTCAAAAGAAGGGGGTCAATACAATACAATACACAGAACAGAACAAATCCTCAATACAGCATAAAAATAAAAATTTTAGAAGTACGGAGCAGAATTTAACAGTAGATGATATCATATAATAAGATCTGGATAGTTTTAGAGTCCTGGAGACCTCATCCATCAAGCTACCTCCCCCGTTTGGCCATTCCACGGCTAAAACAGTGCTGGGCCAGCCAATCCAATGAAAGGACCCCTCTTTCCCATGATTCCTGTGATCCTCCATCAGGGCTACTTTACCATAGGCAGACAAAACAACTTGGCAGGTGGGCCATGGCACCAAGTGCCACATTTCAGTACCGAGAAGAGAAACAGAATAGGTGAGGGTTAGTATTCAATTATACTGTAACTGTCATGTTACTTATATTTTAGTGCTAATGACTAACAACAGAGATGCAGTATGTACAGTAAATCAGCAGCTCTAGTCAGGATATGCTAAACTGAAGTAATGAGTCTTCAGCCGGGATTTAAAGGCTGAGACCAAAGGGGCATCACTTATAGAAGCAGGCAGACCATTCCACAGTTTATGGGCCCTGTAACTAAAAGCTCGACCTCCCACTGTTATTTTATAAATCCTTGAGAGGATATCAGAATGTCATTTACAACCCGTGTTAGTGCCGTTTCTGTATTATGACCAGTGCGAAAACCAGACTAGAATTTCTCAAATAAATTGTAATGCGTAAGGTGTGACTGAAGCTGACTGGCGACTA
Organism: Polypterus bichir lapradei; assembly: GCA_026402145.1. Classification (NCBI taxonomy): domain Eukaryota; kingdom Metazoa; phylum Chordata; class Cladistia; order Polypteriformes; family Polypteridae; genus Polypterus; species Polypterus bichir. Next base: position 3,201,544 of record JANRMT010062837.1, read on the forward strand.
CTTTTTCTAGTATTTTAAAGAGAAACGGTAAATTTGAAATAGGCCTATAATTATTTAGTATGTGTGGGTCTAGGTCTGACTTTTTAAGTAATGGTTTAATGACTGACACTTTCAGTGCATCAGGTACTGTGCCATGCAATAATGCACTATTGATAATGTTTAGAATAGGTGCTGCAAGAACATCCATTGCACTTTTTACTAGTTTTGTTGGCACTGGATCTAGGGAACAAGTAGTGGGCTTCATTTTAGAAATTAAAGTTAAGACTTCCTGCTCAGTTACAGGATTAAAATTACTAAAGTGCTGAATGCAATGTGAGACAGAGCCTGCTAAGCTAGTATTTGGTTTGTACTGTGATGTAGAGATCTGGGATCTTATATTTTTAATTTTCTCATTGAAGAAGTTCATAAAGTCTGTACTGCTAATATCTGTTGGTATTTTGCACTGTTGATCTGAATTCCCATTTGTTCATTTAGCCACTGTTCTAAACAGTATCTGAGGATTTTTATTATTGCTATTTATTAATGTAGAATAGTATTCTGAGCGAGCTTTAAAGAGGGCTTTTTTATATTTATTAACACTCTCTGTCCATGCAATTTAAAAGACATGTAGCTTTGTTGTTCTCCATCTGCGCTCCAGTTTTTGACACTCTAATTTAAGAGCTTCAGTGTTTTCATTAAACCAGGGAGAGTTTGTTTAACTCTCTTGTGTGCCATGTGATGTGATGTTCAATGATTTTGAACAACTTGTGGCTACTTTCCCTCCAATGTTAAAGGCTTCTAAATCAAGAAGTGTCCAGCAGAGACACCACTTACAAAAATGAATACCGATATATGGTGTGGTAAAAAATTTGGTAGCAGACTGAAAAAGGTTTGGGGATGGCCACCCTGTATACTGAAAAAAATCAGCAAAAGAAAACAAACATAAGCAGAGTTCACAACTGAACTAACAGGTTGAGTCTGTTCTATAAATATGGTGGATAGAAGGAAGAGGTGTCAGGATTTTCCGGAAGAGATTTCAGCAGTGGGTGGGCTAGTGGTGATGTCATTGAGAGGCATGACCTTTGGCTGAAATGCAGAGGAGCAAGAGCAGCGATGATCAGGTGAGAGTGCCAACTCTTGATATGGCTGACGAATAACAGTATGCACACATGTGTCACAACAATGGACAGGTGCCACTTTCAGACATTTTGTGAGGGATTGCACATAATATATCCTTATTAATTACCTAGTAAACTTTCTCTTTTATTTACAGGGTTTTGTGTGTTCTTTTCATTTACTGTATGTATAGTTTTTTCCCTGTGTTCTATTTTGTGTTTTGACACATTTTCATTACTTAATTCATATAATTTTAAAACATGGTATATTTTCAGTAAACTCTTTCATGAAAGGTACAATCATAATTCATTACACACATGTATATCATAAATGAAATTATATTTATATGTTGCAAAGGAGGTTGCTCAGCCTAAGAATACCAAGAGGTAGTCTGGACATGAAAGGTAAAGAATGAAATTATATTTATTTGTTGCAAAGGAGGTTGCTCTGCCTAGGAATATCAAGAGGTAGTTTGGACTTGCCTTGAGACCAAAAAGGTGAAATGTAGTCAAAACAAAACAAGCCAAAGTTGAAACTAGGAAGTCACCTAACCAATAACAAAGCCGTTATGCTAAGCCTAAACCATAGCAGAAAATAAAGGAAAATTATCTAAACTGGGAAATTATAAGAAAATAATTATACAGTAAAAAAGTTTCTAGTGAAATCTGAAATTTCAGATGAAGAAGGAATATGTGGTAATGACCTTTATACTACTGACATGTTAACATCAAAGGTTATGGGTTCCAGTCATCACTCGGTGGCTAACACCCTAGAAAATGTATACAAAGAATCTATAAAATGGCAGTGCCATGAAAAACAAAATAGTGTGAAAAAACTGTCAATATTTTAACTTATCTGTCAATAAGTTAAATAAATATCTGAAGTGGAATCAGTGCAACTAAAAATCTAAAGTCTTGAAGAAAGTTCAAAATAATGTGATAAAACTATAAAAAATAATTAAAATCAAAACAGGCTAGTGGTACTTTACCCAGAAGGGAAGCCAGAATAGTAGATGGTCAGTGGAGGACTGCCTTTTTGAGCAAAGCATTCACCCGGTATGCTGGATGTCAGCATTCTTCTGGTACTGCTCAAAATGTAGAATACAGTACAGTGGCATGGGAGCTGTAAATAAAACAGGAGGCCCTACTGGAGACCTCTGCAGCTACCGAAAGGCAGCTTCCCTCACCTCATCTGTCTGACCAGAACTACAGTATTGTGGAGAATGCATCTGACATTCCAGAAGTACTCCTGGATTCAGCTTTAAAATTTGCCTCTCTCCATTTTGGTCTGGTAGTCTTCAAGCTGGCTGAGAAGGAAAGGCAAGGTTTCAACTGAGACAGAGCAGGAGAAGGAGGGAGAAGTCTGCAACAGTAAAGCTTTGCTTTTTTTGTATTTGAACCCCATTTTTATCAATTGTATCTGGGGTAAGTTGTACAAGAAGCCCAGCACCATTTTTATGTAGATTATTGGATGTGCACATCTGTATCTGTGTGCAATTGTCAGCATGGTTTTGTTATACCATCAAGCTAAAATGTAGTTAAGGAAAAAGGTGTATAAAGTGTCATACATAGTAGAAAGAAAGAAGCAGAGACATGTTTTAACACTTAAGAAAGAACAGTAAAGGAGTCAAGAGGATGATTAAGTAAAACAGAAGAAAAATACAGCCCACGTGCTGTCAGCAGTGACCGAAAGGAGTGAGATAAATACAGAAAAGTAAATCAAGATGGGATGAATTAGAATGTCAGATATCCATAATCAGTAAACAGATAACTGTGTTGATCACCACATGCTGCCAAATAGGATAAATGTGAGCCCAGCCACCAATGTTAAGGGTGCTAAAAACAGAAAATCAAGTCTGATATTTCGTGGCAGGATCAATATGAATTTAAACACAAAGCGACATGTAGATAATTCAGAGAGAACAGCACGCAGGCAGAATTTTTATAATTTGAATTTCAGGCAGTTAAAAAGAATACCCAAAAGGGAATGGGGAAAATGTACAAGCAGAGAGGACAGCCAAAAGCAGACCAGGAGTAGGGACAAATGACCCCATCATTGCCATTCTATAAAAATTTGAAAATCATTAATTTGAGGTGTTCTAACATTCTAATTTCAAGATGAATGGCTGCAAAATGAAGGATTTCAAACATAGTTTGCTAAAGGTTAAAATAATTCAACATCTACAAAATGCAGAATTATGTCACCTTTTGTTTACTGACCTTTTTGCTGTAACAGACCTTCAAAAACTGGAACAGAAATTGAACTCTTGGCAAACCAGTTAATGTCTATCCAAATTCTTGCTTAAAAACTCCACATTGCCGAAGAGGATTGCCATCACTGCTGTCAATTTAAAATAGCATTAGTGCATCATGGCATTAAGCAACTCATCAACTGCTTATCTCAGTTATGAATGCAATTATAGATTTCTATAGATTTCCATAGCCATTTACTATCTTACTTATTTAATTTCCTAACACAGCATACGTAACAGGCATTGCCACTATCAGCTGAAAACAGTTTTGCAACCAACTGGAAGAATTAGTACTGTAGATTAGCTATGATATATACCCATCAGACAGAACATTAAACCTACCTGCCTAATACGGTGTAGGACCCTCTTGCGCCACCAAAACAGCTTTGAACCGACGAGGCATGGACTACACAAAACCTATGAAATTGTCGTGTGGTATCTGGCACCAAGGCATTACCAGCAGATCATTTAAGTCTGTAAGTTATGAGGTGGGACCTCCATGGATTGGACTTGTTTTTCCAGCACATGTCATAGATGCTCAATCAGACTGAAATCTGGGAAATCTGGAAGCCAGGTTAACACCGTGAACTCTTTGTCATGTTGCTCAAACCAATCCTGAACAATTTTTGCAATGTGACAGGGTGCATTATTCTGCTGAAAGAGGCCATTGTCATCAGAGAATACTGCTGCCTTGAAGGGATGTATGTCATCTGCAACAATCTTTAGGTAGGTGGTATGTGTCATAACACATTGAATGCCAGGACCCAGTAATGTCCAGAACATGACACTGCCTCCATCTGCTTTCCTTCTTCCCATAGTGCAACCAGGTAAATGAATCAAACACCCGACCATCCATATGATTTAAAATAAAATATGATTCACCAGACCAGGCCACATACTTCCATTACTTCATGGTCCAATTCTGACACTCACATGCCCATTGTATGTGCTTTTGGTGGTGGACATGGTTCAGTATTGGTACTCTGACCTCTGTGGGGCAGCAAGTTGTTATGCAAAGTGTTCTAACACCTTTCTCTCATGGCCAGCATTACTTTTTCAGCAATATCTGCTACAGTAGCTCTTTTGTGAGATCAGTACAGATGGGCTAACCGTTGCTAACGACACGTCTCAATGAGCCTTGGGTGCCCATGGCCCTGTTGCCAGTTCATCAGTTTTCCTTCCTTGAACCACCTTTGATAGGTACTAGCTACCACATACTTAGAACATCCCACAAGGCCTACTGTTTTGGAGATGCTCTGACCCAGTCGTCTAGCCATCACAATTTGGCCCTTATCAAAGTTGCTCAAATCTGTACACTTACCTAGTTTTTTTCTGCTTTCAACACATCACCTTCAGGAAGTGAATGCTAACTTGCTGCCTATCAGGGCATTCTTAACAGTATCATAGTCCCCTGTTTTGATTGCAAAACAGAAACATACATAGGTTTCAGAAACATTGTCGGCCCCTATGCTCTTGGGGCCCCTGGCCAGTGCCCACTGTGCCAATAGGTTAAGACAGCTCTGTGCCTAATATAGTCCTCCCCTTGAGTTGTGCCATTGTAATTTGATAATCAATGTTATTCACTTCACACGTTAGTGGTTTTAATATTGTGGCTGATCGATGTATATATAGACATACAAGTATTTTTTAAAGCAGATTGTGTTTATAGCCTTACCATTTTAGGGACTTTACAGTTCTGCTACAGCACTGTTATAAGAGCAAATCACTACTACAGTAAAATCCAATATGAACTACAGATGGAACTTGAGTTAGTTTGATTGACTTTTCTTTGTGTGTTGGAGGGAATATGGTATATCTTACTTTTTGTCTGGGTGCAAATGTGTCATCCCTGTTTTAATTGATATTTTCCTTTATAATGAAACACCTGGAAAGGGTACTGCCAAAAGACTTAACTGTAGACAAATAACTTATTAATATCACCCAGTCCTCTGGTAGTTGAGTGTGATCCTTTCTTTCTAGGTTTTTTTACGTAAATATTCCCTGCACTTTATCGATGACTACAGTGCCTCAAGTTGAAGTAAATTACGCTCAGCGATACAGATAATATATAATGAATCTCTGTAGTGTCACATTGTATGACTATTTGACGACAAAAGACGAGAAGCTTTAAACATGCGTCACAGACTTCTATAACTCACAAAAGCACAGCAAAAAAAAATCGTCTTAAAAGCTACCACGGCCATTCATTTCAGCAACAACCACACTACATTCGCCTCAATGGAAACTCCCGCTCACTCAGATTGGTTGTTAATTTAACATCATCCAATCAGCACGGTGATTTGCCGCTTAGTCCAATAAAATCCTTGCAATAGGGCATTAACCCCGCCTTCTCGTAGTCTTGTTTCAAGTCTTTGATGTCCGGCGACATAGACGGAAGGAGTAGTTTTTTTTTTTTGTAACGCGTGTGGCTTCTAGTGATTCTTCTGCACATTGGATAGGATCTCTTGTTTAAAGTTTTTCTTTACATTAATTAATCCTTACTTTTAAGCATCGCATTTGTGTGTGGTAGCAGGTGAGATATTCAAAATGCACAAAACGCTTATTTTGTACGAAATATTTGCCCCAGTGAGTTTTCAGTTGTTTCTTTTTGAGGACTGTAGTATTTTTCAGTTACCTTGTACATAATATATTATTTGATCACAAAATAACAGAGGTTGCATTTCAGTGTGATAAACGTCCTTGTTTCAGACATTGACCTGTCTGTCTGATATTGGAAGTTTAAGTATGTTTGTGAATAGGTCATTTGTTGGTATTGAAGATGTATCAAACCTTGAAATTGGCCTTAATACATTAAAGTTGTTTTGTGCCCGTTATACAAATAGCATAGCGTTAATTATTGCTCGTGTTGAATCACAAATGTACAATTTCTGAAAACAGCGCTATGTACAGTTTGCGAAGCGATTTGAAGTGTGTCAGTGGTAGATGTTTACTGTAAATATGTTAATTCCCAGGACCAGTGTTATCAAGTATTTATACGTTATTTAACATTATACTTGAAGACCTGGCAGAGAAATTAACAGATCTTTAATATTTTATTTTTAGTCTGTAGAAGAGTACTGTATTGGTTCTGCAGAGAAGTGTTCAAGAAATTGGCAACCTTAATCTTTTAAAATTTTCTTCTGGATATCATTTTGACGTGCATCTGTTTGCGCAGTTCACTTATGATTGAATATCCGGACTGTTAACACTCAAGCTTAATTCCTGGTCAGATTTGTTTAGTGTTTTGTGTTCTTTGTTCAATGGCTGAAGAAAGCAGTTAGTCTGTATCTTAAGAAAAAAATCCAAGGATCGCATTGTGCCACATGTTGTTTATGTGTAGGGCAGACAAAAACAGTTGAATCTTGTTACATTTCTTTGATTACTTCGTTTGGAAACTTAAAGCTGAAGTTATAAAGCACATTGTGCGTTATTCTGTTGTTCAGCTCTTGAACCGGTATTCAAAATGTATTAAATATTCATGGAAGAAATATGAAAAACAAGGTAGGGAAAAAGCCAAACAATGTCCTATTTTCTTGGAACCTTAAAGTATATAAAGGGTGACGTTGTGGGTGTAGTTCCCATTTCAAAGGATCTAGCATCCTGGGGTCGAATCCCCTGCTCAGTCATTGTGTTTAGTTTGCATGCTTCCTTGTGTCAATGTGGGTTTACCTTTTCACATTTTCAAAGATATTTTGGTTAGATTGATTGGCCTTTGTACATATAATTTAGCCACCATAAATGGAGTATCTTAAGCAAAACTTTTACATACACTTGTCTTATTAGGTTAAAAAAAGCTAGAGTGTCCCACTTGACTTTCCAGTGTATTTAATATTTTCGTCATTCTGCACGTCCTGCAAAATTTTGCATTCATTTTGTGGGAGTTCCCATCTTTTTTTAATGGTATTTTGAGTTGCATTTAAGGGTTTTCTTAAATGCTCAAGTTGTTTTTAGATCTCTTGAAGTGTGTTTCAGATATTTAAATATGGATGAGAAGCTTATTAAGATAACTCCAAATGAATGTGACATGTATTTAATAGTATTGGTCAGTGAGATTCGCCAAAGAGATTTTAACAGTGAATGTGCTATATTCGTTGAACAGCTTTGTGGAAATTTGGCTTAGGCAAACTTTTTTTTTCCCCCAGTGCCCCATAAGGCAAGTATGACATCAAAAAGCTGTAGCAGCCATGTGTAGACCTATGCACACTCTCTGTAAGATCCTTGTGGAGCTGCATAAGGCACACATGCTATCTTCACCTGATCAGTACTCCAGCCTTCCATTTTGCATCTGTTTAAAAAAATAACTTGCAGTATTTTCATTTGAGAAATACATTAGCTGACCATAATCAGAATATTATGAGTACTGCCACTGGACTTGACATACTAATCATTGTGGTCTGACCATGCAGCACTGATCGGCTAATTTGAAAGCATAATTAACCATGTGGCCACCTACTATCTCAAAACAAGACATAAAGGTGCCTTCCCCGAGAAAGAAATCATATGCAATCCTATAAAGCAGTAATAAGAACAGAAGATTTATTACTGTTTATAAGGGCTTTTCTAAAGTTTGTAGCCACTTCCGTTTGTGTCTTTCATTGTTTAAGGCATGGTGACACAGTGGTTAGCACTGCTGCCTCACAGCTCAGATCACATTTTTGGCTGTAATAATCAGTCCAGCATAGTTGGCAGATGCTTCCTTAGTCAGCAGGGACACTTAAAACACAACTGCACCATTCTAAGCCAGTCAAAATTATGTTCCAGCCATACAATCAAGTCAAACTTATCAAAACTAAATTCAATTCAACCCCCACCCATGAGAAAGAGAAGAAGGCCAACAGCCAGAGTAAAATTTTGAGAGTAGTAAAGAGGGAAAGAAGTCCTTCCCAATATAAATGCTTATTCTAAAATGTTATTGATTAGATCCTGCCAAGTTTTTAAAAAGTTTTGAACAGATCCTCTAAGTGAGAATTTGATTTTTTTCACTTTCATATAGTATATATAACATCAGCCCAGTGACTTAAAAGAGGTGGGCTAGGATTCTTCCAGTTGAGTAAGATAGGTGTATGTGCTAATAGTGAAGTAAAATAAACTTCCTGCCGTTTTAAAGATATCTTAATGTGTATGTAGGACATCCTGAAATGGAATTTGAAACATCTTGTAATATATTTTAAATGGAGTAAAGTATCTATCTATACTAATAAAAGGCAAAGCCCTCACTGACTCACTCACTCACTCACTCACTCACTCACTCACTCACTCACTCATCACTAATTCTCCAACTTCCCGTTTAGGTAGAAGGCTGAAATTTGGCAGGCTCATTCCTTACAGCTTCCTTACAAAAGTTGGGCAGGTTTCATTTCGAAATTCTACGCGTAATGGTCATAACTGGAAGGTATTTTTCTCCATTTACTGTAATGGAGTTGAGCTTGACCGCCGTGGGGGCGGAGTTTCGTGTGACATCATCACGCCGCCCACGTAATCACGTGAACTGACTGTCAACGCACTATGTAGAAAACCAGGAAGAGCTCCAAAATATGCTGTAAACCTAAACTTTAAATTAAGTTAATAGACAGGCTGCCGCTGGCGTTTTTCATGCCCACGGGTAATGCGGGATACAAGTTTAATGAGAGGATGCAGGATATAAACGAGAGTTTTGATTACTTTGTAACTAAGTTAAAATTGCAGGTGAAGAGGTGTGCTTATGCAAATTCCGAGAGACTGTGTTTGTGGGGGATTGACAGTTAAGGCGGGTGGAGGAGTCACGTCATCATATCCCCTCCCATTTACCTCATTTCGCTCTGAGCTGAGCTCCGCGGCTAACGCCATCTTCCGAAGCAACTTCGTCACACTGCCACCTAAAGTCAAAACTTAAATATATAAAGTCAGCGTTGGAATATATAAACTCAGCGCTGGAATATATAAAGTCAGCGTCGGAATATATTGTCACGCTTGGGTCACAGATTTGCACAGAGACACAGGAGGTCGTAGAAACAAGAAGGATTTTTATTCAAACACTGCAAACACATGAGCTTAAACGTGCTCCATGACAAGTCAGAGATGACAGTTCCGCTAGGAGCAGAGAGAGAGAGCGATAAAAGCAAGCAAACAATCAATTTTCAACTGACAGGCGCTGCACAAGGCTTTTAAGTTAGCGGGGCAGCGAAACAATAAGAAGCGAGCGAGTGACATATACTACCATATTCATCAGTACAGCTACTTCGGAAACAAAGCAAGGTATAAACCTAAACTTTAAATTAACTTAATAGACAGGCTGCCGCTGGCGTTTTTCAAGCCCACGGGTAATGCGGGATACAAGTTTAATGAGAGGACGCAGGATA
>JANRMT010062837.1:3211237-3256055 GCA_026402145.1 Polypterus bichir lapradei
TCCCATTTACCTCATTTCGCTCTGAGCTGAGCTCCGCGGCTAACGCCGTCTTCCGAAGCAACTTCGTCACACTGCCACCAAATATTCACAGAAAAATCCACAAGTTAATACACACGCTGTCTCTAGAGTTTCTCCACACTGAATCCTCCAGGCACTACTTACAAAAGGTTACATTGACAATCGTGTTACATTATTTTTAAAATCTTTCCTTTTCTTAGCACAAGCACAGCTGAGAAGCTTCGATGCATGTGCTCCATAACGCGTTAAAAAATAATGCATTTAATCACACTTTGCATTACAATCAAAGGGGAACTTTTGTCAATGCATGATTTCCTGGTGCACCGATTACATTGATCAGCGCATCCCAATTCATTTTAGCCTCGTACCACCTTGGTTTGAGAAGAAGTATGAAAAAATATGAGGTTAACACAGAAAAACATCACCAATTCAAGCTTTCTGAATAATCGATTCGCCATCAATAATTGTTTTGGTAAAGCCATACTCAGTGTAATCCTCCTTCCATTTTATAATTTTTCCGCCACTAGCCATGATTAAATGAACGGTAAAAAAGTAAGAGCGAAGCGAGGGTGACTTATTTAGGCAGGCATATATATGACAGCAACACTCATGACAATGTCAATCATGTTACGTTATTATTAAAATGTTTCCTTTTCTTTTTCATTACTTCCTTAACACACTACTTCTCCGCTGCGAGGCGCGGGTATTTTGCTATATATATATATATATATATATATATATATATATAAATGACTTCCAAAGAGCGCGGAGACTTTTGATATCGTGAACGTGTCTGCAAAAAGTGCTGTCTCCTGCCCAGCAAAAGTCGAGCAGCCGGCGCGCGCGCATAGCTGTGTCGGCCTTTGAGACGCTGACTGCGCTTCTGCCTTAAGTCAAAGTGAGCACTTTTAATTTTTTTCATCCTCCCCCTGAGCTATAGCCCAGACAAGTGCAAACACGGGACCCCTTTTCTACACCGCGGCAAAATAATATTAAGGTGCTTCGCACTTTATTTTGCACGTATACGATTATGAGGTCGTCAGCTCGGATTATAAAGACACGCACAGGAGTGAAGGACTGACAGTGCCATCACAGCCGATTAATAGCTGGGACGTCTCACCAGTCTGCACAAGACCCACCGCGACTGTCCCCAAAAGGCGCTCATATCGTCAGCGAAAACATCTCTCTACACTATATAAAAGAAAAAGGCAACTTTCCTTTCTTTACACCTTTTTTCCTTTTATCCCAAACCAAAGCCTTTCTCTCTTAACACTGCAGAGGACACAAAACTAATTTTCTTTAATTGGTGGTAAGGCACATTACCAGAGGCAGAAATTTGGACTTTCACATAGAAAATGTAATTTCTATACCACAGCCGTCGTGTGGCGCCTTTCTAAAGGGATCTACTACCGAGAGATGATCCATATACATTTTAGCTGCTGTTAGTACTACTTACCTGTTCTGTTATACCGTCTTTAAAATGTAGTTTACCCGCAACCACTCCAGTAGTGCTCAATGTACCTTTACTTCTTAAAACGTTAATGTTTTACTGTTTAATAACTTATAGACTACATTTTATTATTTTTCCCTTGCACTCAGTGATCAAAGCTATACACACACATATAGACACATACATATATATATACACATATATATATATATCTGTGTGTATGTTTGTATGTATGTGTATACACACACACACACACACACACACATACATACATACATACACACACACAAATTATATATGTGTGTCTGTCTGTGTATGTATGTATGTAAATGTGTGTGTATATATGATGTAGATAGGTATGCATATATATATGTGTGTATATGTAGATATGTATATAGATATGTATATAGATATGAAGATATGTATGTGTATATGTATATATGTATGTATATATATATATATATATGTAGACTCAAACCCATTATGACAGCAGCAATCCAAGCTGTGAGAAAACAGTAAAAAGGAGGCATGTCAGACGTCGTGGTACATTTTCTGATGCAGCTAGACGAAAACAACTTTGTGACGCTGCCGCCAAATACACAAAACAATTACTTTGACAATCATGTTACGTTATTTTTAAAATGTTTCCTTTTCTTTTTCATACCTTCTTTAACACACTACTTCTCCGCTGCGAAGCGCGGGTATTCTGCTAGCCTATTTATATATCTTAAGATGTCAGGAATTGAAATACAGATACCTGAAAAATATTTTAGGTGTTACATGGTGGTGTGCAGAAATGCTGATTGGAAGCACTCACAAATTTATTAGTCTAGTTCTTACTCTAGCGGACTATCTGCTAATCAGACTTTACATCACATACTTTTTGACCACCGCCAGAATGTTTGCTGTCCTGGACAGGTCCTCAGAAATATGAGTTCCCATGGACCTAAAGGAGGTGACTCTCTACACCAGTTCCCCATTGATGTAGAGAGGGCTGGCTCTGCTCTGTGCATCCTGAAGTCAATGGCCATCTCTTTAGTTTTGTGGGTGCTGAATGAGAGATTGTTCCTGGAGGACCACACCGAAAGCTTCTTTACCTTTTCCCTGTATGTTGACTTATTATCACTGATTATGAGACCTACCACTGTGGAGTCATCAGCAAACTTGATGATAGTGTTACTGGAGTAATTAGATGTACAGGGCATAGAGAATTGGGCTCAGTACACAGCCCTGAGGGGAGCCGGTGCTAAGTGTGAGGGTGGAGGAGCAGTGGGGCCCAATTCTAACAGGTTGTGGGTGGCAAATGACTAAATCCTTTATCTAAGCACTGAAGGGGGGCTGGTGGTGAGAGTTCAGGTTATACAGCTTATCAATTAATATGTAAGGGATGATTGTATTAAACACAGCTATAATCAACAAATAGCACCCTTACATGAGTAAGGACTCATCACTGTATGAAGGGTTGTACTGATGACATCTTCCGTGCATCTATTTGATCTATGAGCATACTGGTGAGGGCCAAAGGTGGTAGGGAGGTTGGCTTTAATATGCTGAGCTATAAGTCTTTCAAAATATGTCCTGATGTCATTAAAGAATTCAAATCAAGACATTATGTATGTCTACTATTTTAGGAATTACGCAAATGAATCTTATTCTGTCATTAGTTATAAGTTGTTACGAATCAGCATCATTTTATATTCTTTTGCAAATCATGTGGATAGTTAGTTTGCCTTGTAGGTTAGTTACTAGTGATTGTATAGTAGAACAGAAAAAGGCGATAAAGAAAAGTCATTTTAGATTTTGCGAACTCTGTATTGTTGGATCACATAAGGCCTAGGTGGAATATATTGTAAAACCATATGAACATACACAGACCACTTAGTACATTCCTTTTAGATTATGGTTAAGAAATTGCAATAAAGATTATTTTCCTTACAAAAACAGAAAGTCCTCAGTGTTATTTGCAGCATTTTACAAATATTCTGTGCATCTATTTTTTATGGTGTTCTGTCTTTTTAGTTGAACCTTGTTTTTGTCGGTAGAAGGTCTAAACATAAAGTTAAACTTGAAATAAACGTTGTTTGGGTTGCTGTAATATCTGTGGAGCAGCTATATGCAATTCTAGGACTCAAGAGTGCTTAAAGATGGTTCTTATGTTGTGCCCTACAAATTGCATTTTAGTAGTGTGACAAGTAATACAGTCCTGTGAAGCAAAATAAAAACAATAAAATACACAAGGTAAACTTTGTATTGAATTTAACACGTACAGGAAGTAAACATTTCAGGAATTTAATAGTCTAAAAGCAATACAATACAAGAGGTTACTTGTTTTAATGGCATAGAGTAGTGCAACAAGGACTGAAATGCATTGCATGTACGTATATGGAACATAAATGAATATTCTCAATTTTATTTTATAGTACTTTGTTATTTAGTTGTAATGCCCATGGCCAACTGAATTTCCCTTACAGATAATGCATGACCTTGAACTATACTGTAAATTATGTCAGGCTGGACTCAAGATGATTACTGTACATAAATAACCTGTGCTGTGATTGAAGGTGATGGCTGTTGGCAATATCTGAAGTCGTATTCTCTTGTTTTTAGTTTTAAAAATAATTAATGAATTAATCAGGGCTTAAGATTCTGAGTTTTATTTCTTAAGGCTAGTTTTATTTCTTAAGATTTTTATCTATCTATCTATCTATCTAAACAAATATCTGGTCTTGTCTTCTGGAAAGAGTAATAAGTAAAGTTTGTTTCTAAAAGAACTACTTTGATGCAATGTATACATTTCTTGCTATGCTAAAAGATTCTTATAGTTTCAATGAGGCATGGTCAGCATTTTCCTTTATATGGGAAATATGTACAAATATACAAAAATGCAAACTGACTTTAGGTTTGCTTAGTGGTTAAGGAGCTGAACTTGCAGCATAACATGACTGAAATAATCAAATACGTAATACCAATAATTGCTGTTCTTGTGTGCAGTATCTTGAAATAATGTTTGACATGAAACTAATGTATATTGTGTATTACAGCTATTTAAAAATATGTAACAAATTTTGTTTTTCTGTCGTATTTTGTACTCTACAAGTTTAGTTAATTTTTGGGTACTTGGAAAAGTGTTTATGCTGTCAGAATTGTGTCTAACTTGTAGTAATTCAGCATTATGATAATACATCCTAGAAAGAAAATAATTGTTACATTAAGTAGTCACAGTATAGAAGTTAAGTTGTTTTTTTAAACATAATATAAATGCACTAAGGTTAAAATAAGTGTAAGCAACATGTCCATTAAATATTGCTTGCTTCTAAGCACTTGCTGTAAATAGTGACATCTTCTGTGTCTGTCCACCCAATCTGACAAGCCTGTCTCATTAACAGTATGTACAATTTTATTTTGTTGCTTTTTCATTTATCCATGCACTGAATGGCGCAAATATATCTGCAAATAAAGTAGTACTTAAATACAGTGCAACAACAGGGTATTGTCCTTTGTCAGTGAAAATGTTTGACATTGAATGTTGTCAGGTTTTAATCCAAATTTATTATTAGATAGATGGCACCTGAGTGAACAAATAGCACATTTTATTTACTTATGTCATTTATAAAAAGAGTAATGTTATCCCAAACCAACCACCATTAGGTATACAGTATATAAACAATAGCTACTAATTTTGTTCTCTCAGGAACCCCTTTATCTAATAGTATATGTTGATTGAAGACCCAAAAAAGTTCTGTATCAGAAGTTTGAAATGAAGGAGGAAATCATGAAAAGGCAAAACATTCTAGATAAAGTTAAATAAATGCTAAACATAGTAAGTAAAATGTCTTAAGATTGCTCTCAGTAATAGCAGGAAGAAAGGCTATCAATGCACATAAAATAGCTGAAAACATTCTTCTTAAATAAGCTTTTACTTTTTCCAGTTTGAAATTGCAAAATGGATTATGGTGCAGGTTTGTTCCCGTTAAGTAAAAATAGAATAGTTTATTTTAAAAGCAAGTGCCATCTGGAATAATTTCAAAAGAAGGCCTCAGGTAAAGGTGTATATTCTAGAGGCTTTACACATCCAATAAAATTTGAGTTGATGGCAAAACCAAAATGTGGCCAACAGGCTGGTGCTTGGTGGCATCATATTCAAGTGAGATCTAACACTGCATAGTTTTTTTGTTTTTGTTTTTTTGTATTGAAAGACTGACCTGAGAGATGTGTGTATGAAGTTTGATTTTAAATTGTATTTGACTATCTTGCTGAAATCACAGAAGAATTTATTCTTTCAAGTGTGGTTTTAGTTTCATAGCTCAGGACTGCATAAGTAACACCTTCCTCTGAAGTTGTTTATGAAATGCTAAGAGTGTTCTGTTTTGTATATTTTGATATTATTTAAAGTTGAGTTGTTTAGCAAAAGTGGCTGCAATACATAAAGCGAAAAAGCAGGGAAATGATGGGATATTACAGTGATCATAATCTGTAACTTGCAGGTGATTAAAGAGAAATGTTAATGCAGCAAGATTGGTGTTCAAATGATGTAAAAGTGCCAAAATACTGGGTATTTTAATGAAAATAAAAATATGATTTGACGCTTCATATATACAAATAGAGGTAATTAAACATATTCAAAATGATTTGCATGTTGGGGCCAACTATGAACATTTATAAAGAGCAGTATATGCTATAAAATATGCAAAAGAGAAAAGACAGCAGGCATTTTTTTCTTTATTCAGCTATGCAGATACATGTACTCTTCATACCAGAATTCTTTTGCCTGAATATTCACTAACCAGTTAAGACAGCCAATTGCTTGGTAGTACAAGTCTTCCTTTTAAATCTGTAGACTCCAGAGCAACAATTTCCTCAAAGAAATTATGTTTATTCTAGGCTAATAAATTAATAGCAAGTTCTTAGAAAATTTACTTTGACAGAGATGCAAAACCCTTGGGATAATATAATTAAATTAAATTGGACTAATATCACCCTGCCTAAATAGGTCTTTGCTTAATAGTAACTCACATTTAGGTTACTTGGATACGAAGAAATGAACACTAGTATGTTAATGGGAAAACAGTGTACTTTTACTTTCATTTATCTTGTACCTAAAAATATTCTTTTTCATCTCTAATGAAAAAAGCAAGTTCAGAAAATTAATGGATGGATGTACAGTAATTGTGTGCTTGATGTTTACTGTTAAATTAACAGTTAAATACATCCTAAATAGAAAAAAATAAAATAAGTTTAGGACGGGGTGCCCACACTTTTTCGGCTTGCAAGCTACTTTTAAAATGACCAGGTCAAAATGATCTACCTACATTAAAAATGCTATATATATATATATATATATAATATACACACACACAGTTGTGCTTTAAAATTTGTGAACCCTTTAGAATTTTCTATATTTCTGCATAAATATGACCTAAAACATCATCAGATTTTCACTCAAGTCCTAAAAGTAGATAAAGAGAAACCAGTTAAACAAATGAGACAAAAATATTACACTTGGTCATTTGTTTAAGGAAAATGATCGAAAAAAATATATATACTGAGTATCAGAGGTGGGTAGTAACGAGTTACATTTACTCCGTTACATTTACTTGAGTAACTTTTTTAAAAAAAATTGTACTTCTAATAGTAGTTTTACTGCACCATACTTGTTACTTTTACTTGAGTACATTTGTGAAGAAGAAACACTACTCTTACTCCGCTACATTGGGCAACACTCGAATCATTACTTTTTTTCCATTAGATAAAGTCAGACAGACAATTTTCAATCTACTCTGTGTAGCGTATGCTGTCAAGTTGCGCACACACCTTCCATTGCATCTCCAGCTCTGACGCGAGGTTTTGGATGTTCCCCAAATCAAGGCGTTGCAGCTTTGAGGACAGATGTTGCATTTTTCATTTGAAAGCATTAACTGAGCTAATCATATTGACCATATTGTTTTTCTCTTTTCCTTGCAGCAGTAAATTAAGCTCATTCAACATTTTGGTCAGATCGGGAAAAAAAATGGCAAGTCTAGTGGCCATTGATTGTTAATAAGTTGCTTGTATTCTGCATGTTTAATGACAAGGAGAAACTCCTTTTTCTGTGGCCAGGGGTGTTGAAATCTCAGCTGGAATTTCTCCCTAGCCATCTGCCTCAACGATGGCATCTTTTATCATCTCTCCGTCTTTGAAGGACTTCTTATGCTTAAAGATCGAGTGACTCACCCGGAACGATGCTTCGGAGTGTCTACCTTTGCTTTTGAATTCAGCCGAGTGACAAAATGACGGCTGTCTGATTAACTGCGATTTTAGTTCCCTCTCCTTTTCCTTTCTCAGATCGCTTTTTGAAAGGAAGTCAGTTTCATAGTTTTTATGAACAGTTTGAAACTTTCAAATCGAAAGTGCCTTTCCACATTTTCCTTCTTTGAAATAGCAATGATAGATTGACAGATCAGGCAAACGCATTTCGATTGTGACATTGTGAGAGAAAAAAATCCTCTTCCAATACCACATCCAGCCCATAACCAACAATTTTTTTTTAAATCCCTTCTTTAGTCGATTTAAATTGGAAGGCTAACTAGATCACTTAGATAGCCGGAGTTTTGCAGTAGCTCACACGTTTGATCGTGCGTGCGGGATGACCAGTGTGTTAGAAGAAAAGAGATCTCAGACTGGCCGTCCTGTATGTCAATCAAGTGGCAAATGCCATAGGGAGGACATATGATAGACTAACATTTAAAAAAAAAAAAAATTTAATGCAACGCGATCTACCGGTCGATCGCGATCGACGTATTGGGCACCCCTGGTTTAGGATATTACAAGAATGGTTGTCTTATTATGTCTTAAAGCCATAATGTAGGTTCATCTCTCTATTATACTAAAAATGTTTCCGTTGTGGCCGTGATATTCAGCCTTGACCACTCCACTCTACACCTCTCACAAAATTGTTAATGGTACTGTGCACATTCTTTCTCCCCACCACCCTCAACTCACGAACTCGCCCTTCAATGCAGTTGGTTATAAATGACATGGCAGAAAAGTAAATTATCTATTCAAGAACGTTGAATTTTAGATCGCAATAGAAAAAGAGCTGCAAGAGCTGATAAAGAATGTTAAAAAAAAGAAGATGAACAATAAGAGCTACATTTAATAAAAAATCAAGAACAAAGAGAATCATCCAATAAATGAAAAAGAGAAAAATATCCTAAACAATATGCGAACAGAAATGAAAAAAGCAACGTTTATAGAATGTAAGTTAAGGGATAAAGTAATTCATAATATTGTTTTTGATGAGGCGTTAATACTTTTTATTACGTTTTACTTTTTTACTTCTACTTTTACTTTTTTTAATTTTACTTTTTACTACGTTTTATTATTTGATGGTATTTAAAATAGACAGTTGTAATGAAATACTCAAGTAAATGATTTTCTGTCTATAATAACTAAGCACCAAACCGTCTTTCTCCCACGCCCCACAAACTCTTTTGTATACCATCTCTTTAAATGCAATCTCTTTCTCTAACAGAGGAGTGTCCCGACACCCTTCGAGCAACTCAGCCACGAGATAGTGGACGCCTGCTCACAGGTTTTGGTGAGTTGAGCTATAGGGACGGGGCCTTCTAGTCATATATAATTTCTTTTAATATTCAGTAACTTGTCTCTCTGACAAAGGGGGAAAAAGAAGCATTTATCACAACTGTTTTGTTTTATTATTTAAAGTATCCTAAGAAATGTTTTAATAGGAACATTCTCCATGTATTGATATCTTCTCCACTTTTATGTATGATCATGGTCGATTCAACACACATTTGGAAGCTATCTGAAATATGTTGTCACCCAGATGAAACCTTTGCTGATGTAGAGAGTGTATATCCAAGTTGCTAACATTATAAAGGCCAGTATTTAATGTGTCCATTACACGCTTAATACTATGTATACTTTTTTTGAATTTCCAAAGTATTTTTTAACTTCCCAAGGTTAACTCTCTGTATATTTGATAGCAGGTTTAACAATCTAATTAAATATGACAGCTGGCTGAATAACAATGCAACACAAATTCACTTTTTACATTATAAAAGTGAAGCACCAAAACACATTGCATGTCTGCCTCAAAGCATGTACCAAAGAAGGGTGAGACACTAATCTATCACACTTCCATTCTCTTATTTTTACTAGCATGGGAAACAACATAACCTGAGATAACATTAAGTAAGCCTCACATTAGAGACGCACCATCTGCTGAGCTTTTCCTTTTGTACAGATTAAATGAGTAAAGTAGCAGAGAGCAACTAGCTTCTACATAGAGAACTAGAACATGAATAGTAATAACAACCATTTCTAAATAACTATTAATGTACAGTATGTGCCCCATTATAGAGGAAAGGAAAATAGAGTATGCAACTCTGGAAACAAGCATTTGTGACGAATTGATCATAACTTATTAATTATTATCATATCTAACAAATTTGAGCAATATGCTGAAATACAGCTTTAATAACAAAACTGGATCATGTCACACTTATTTATTGAAATGTTGTGAACTTCACTAATGTAAGAAAATAGGAATTTACTAGCTATAGTCAGTAGACAACCAAGAACATTTTTCTGGTACCTCAGTAAATTAAGTGTGCTAATACAGCACTGTATACTGAGAGGCATGTGTATTATCACAATGTTGCATTTGATTATCTTCAAAAAACATTACACACTTTTGTCCAAAATAGTACCTTTGTGTATGCGGCTCTGCTTTCCGAGATACCTGACGCAGTTGCAGACAGTGGTATGTTCTGTGACTCATGTCATCTGTTGGTTATTTTTTGTCCAACAGTACACCCATTACAGCCGGCAGATCTTTGGTCTGTAACACTGGCAAATGTGAATCTAAGATAAACTTACTGTATTCTTCAATGACATGTTTGATTCAAGCAACAACTAAAGTGATAAACTGTGAAAACTACTTTACTGACATTTTCCCATATTGTTTATGGTTAGGAGACAATATTAAGAGGATTATTGCACTGTTCCAATAAGCAGTGCAAGTTGACTTTCCCAAAAGAATAACTGTGATTTCCACTTGATCAAAACCCTTTGGCATTATGGTGAATAAAATGTTAATATTAGAAACTATATATAAAAAAACAAAAAAAATATCATAATAGTACTTTAACATGGCCACAGTCTACTTTTGGAAAGTTTTTTTTCAAACACGAGACTTATTGCAAATAGTTACTTCATCCTATTTGCCCTTCATGGCAAAACAAGACAGAAGTGCTGTCTAAAAACTTAAAAATACCATCCATCAGTTTGAGAAAGATGCACAAAATGCAGCCTTAATAAGGTGTGTGTTGTGATAAAGGACTCCAAGTACCTGGACTCAAGCATTTTTTTCCTCTGCTATCTGGGTGGTGATAACATATCAACAAAGTTCAGCATAACAGGTTCAGAAACAGTTTTTTCCCAAAATTAGCACATGTCATAAACAGTTACAACATATTTTTGTCATAATCATTTTATAGTAGTAAATAACGAGCCGGTAAGGTGTACTGCACAGCATAACACATTAGCAATGTAACGAGGCTAGGCAGCTACTCTTCAGTACAATAGGATGCCCTTATTTCTAAAGGAAAAGTTAGATTTATGAAAAATGTTTGTTATTCAGGAGGTATATTTTACATGGCAAGTGTTTCTTTTCCACTGTAATAACATTCCCTGTTATAATTACATGTATTTTAATTTCAGATCAAAAAGTTTCTTTTTTAAAATGAATAAAGCTGGACGTGTAATACAGTATCAGGTCTTTATGGCTCTCAAAAGAACTTTTTCAGTGAAAAAAACATTACCAGTATTAACTCTTTTCACCAAGGTAAGACGCATTTTATTTGAATGATCTTCTTTTTTTGGCTGCTCCTGTTAGGGGTTGCCACAGATAATATTTAAATTTCAGGTTAAGCCAGCATACGTGATATTAAAATTATTATGGATATAGGTAATTGTACTTTTATGTGTTCTTGATTAGAATAATTTGTGCATAAAGATTAATTAAACTATCATGGTTATTCATGATATACATTTTACTGTGCAGTGGCTCTAAGTAGCTTGATTAGTAGTGACTACTTATAGGCATGTTAAAGGCATTGGATTTAATGCTGTTTCATATAACTTTTATTTTGAAGGAAATTATAATTGTGTTCTGTGTGTTCCTCTTGCCATGTTTAGTGTTTGGCAAAGCTTATTTTAAATTTGTAGATAATCAGATAAAACTGCTAAATTATGAACTAATATTCCAAAGCAAAAAACACCCCTGGTGTTTATGTACTTAAAAAAGATGTACTGTATATGGACATAATGACTCCAGACAGTATTGGTACAACCACACGTTTCCCAATGGAAATAACTGTGTAATTAATATCACTGCTCATATCACCATCAGGCAGTTAAGTTGTGATCTAACATTTTTGCTATTGTGGAAGAAATAAATTATATATATATTAAAGAAAGAAATTTTGTCCTCTACTAGGACCTCTTAAAATACTCACCCTGAAGAACCAGGCAGGAGAAGGCTCGTTCAAAGAGTCTAATTATCTCTTCATGAAGAGGGAGCACGCTGTTATAGCAGTCTCCTAAGGGATAGTACCCTCAGCAGAGATGTCAGCAAATGGTCACAGAACATAGACTGGGAGCCATTCTTGTAGCTAACTGAATTTGTGTAATAGTGCTGAATTACTGCTTACTCTGATTGATTCACTAGCTTGCATTCACTCTGATTTGTTCATTGGCTTACACACCCAAATAAGTATACCCAAGTAAAAGTCTAATTTCCACTACATTCTTGTCCTTCAATACCTCTTAAGTTTGTATCTTATTCTTTTCTGGAAAACTGTGTACATGACAACTAGCAGGTCTTACTAGGTACATGAAAGAACATGACATCAGCCAATTTCTTGAACCATAGCCTGGAACATTCCATTTGTTTACTGTACCATTTTAGCAGTCTGTTCATGCTATTCTTCTAAGACAAATGCTATGTATTTATTTATATGTACACTGCACACCAAATCATTTTGTGTACTGTTACCCTTATAACTAAAATTATTCTCTCACACTATAATCTATTACAGTAGTTCTTAAATACAAATTCAAAAGTTATTTGTTGAAAACTAAGTTTAATTAGAATATTTCTGAAACACTATCATGTGATAAATTAAATTGCTTGATAAAACCGTTTTTATAATTACATTTTAATTATCATTTACCTTTGCTGTTGACTAATAAAATGATAAATATTACAAAGAGGTTAAAAAAAAAAAAAATCTGAAATTTAATTTTTATGATTTCTCTAGCATACAGTAAGTGTAGGTATTTTGAAAGATGTAGTGACATTAAAAATTGAAAATAAGCTGTTTTAATACTATAAAACTACTATACTATATAATAATATATTATCCTTTAATGAAATAATGCAAAGGTATGCATGTATATTTATTATTGACCTTCCCAACAAAATAGATTAGAATATCTCACTATTAACAATTTCTGTAAAGAGTATTTCCAGGTTTGTTCATCAAGATGGCATCACTTACATAGAGTATATGCGACACTGTATTGTGGTTCAAAGTGTGCAGCACTATTATATGGATATTAGTACAGTATACTGTGTGGTTATCCTTATTATCTGTATTTTGTTTTATCTAAGGATACTATTGTTCATTATCTTTAAATAATTATATGAAAGATTACACTAACACAGTTTATTTTCCAATTGTTCAGAATCCATGTCAACTTTGTAATGAAGCAAAAGAAGTTCTTGAACCGTATAAACACAGGGTATGTATTAATAGCTGACATTAAAGTAAGATTAGCTCTATTATATGTAATAAGGAATAAAGAACAATTTTTCAGGAGTCCAGGCACAATACAGCATTGTTTTTTAAGATTAATTTTGCTGCACAGCTAATCTTTGGAAACTGTAATGTTTGTGTATGTAAAGCATATATCGACATTATAAGATGCAGTTAGTTTTTTTTGTTAATATATTTCATCTGATTTGACTGTAGAGGGCAAATGTCAGCGGTACACAAACCCAAATAAACACCAGAGAGGCCAAAATTTAAGTAAAAATGGTTTTATTAAAAGGTGAGCTTTTGTCTTAGGGTGAACATAAAAGTAACAACAAACAGAAAATAAATAAGACCTAAAGTCCCTCTTGGCCCACCAATATCCATGAAAGTCCTTGATAACCATGTGAGGCAACAGTTTTACTTGTCACAAATACAAAAAAAAAATCCCCTGCTTGTATGAGAACTATATAGAACCTTCTAAATGCACTGACATTCTTTCTGCCACTGTCTGAGCCCTTACCATTATCTCACCTTCTATCTCTAAGCTCTGTGCTCTAGTGATCCAGGTCATTTTGGATAACTTAGAGTCACACAACAATACTTCCACAACAGTATAAAGCTTTGGAGCTTTATTGTTAGTATTTCCTGATCTCGGCTCACTGGACCTGTATTATTCAGGACCAGGTTGTTTTTTCTGCGAAGTATACTTGAGCTGCTATTAGATAACATGCTGCAGCTCTGATTCTCCTCTAGCAAACTGGGGGACTCTATATAAAACAACCTGGGTTCCCCTAGTTATTTTAGAGTTCTGATAGAAACCCTAATTATAACAATTTTAGTTATAAGTACTTGTAGTGCTCTGCTGTTTGCAAAGGTTACCACTCTCTGGGTTTTGTTCACAGCACATCTGTAATCCCAAATCTTTACACTTTTGATGTGAACTAAAGCCAAAACAACTTTGTATTTATAAACCTCAGCTGTTAAAACTGGTGGATTTTTTAAAACATTCTCTTGTTTCTTTTTCCTATACAGTTTGTTTTGCAAGAAGTAGATATCATGCTGCCTGAGAATTCAGTTTGGCTTCAGAGATACAAATACAATATACCAGTCTTTCATCTCAATGGACAGTTTCTAATGATGCACAGAGTGCAAACGGACATTCTAGAGAATAAGCTTGCCCAACTGGAGGAAATGAGAGAAGCAAAAGAACCTTAAATCTCTGTGAAAGTCTGTGTGTGTGTGCATGTACACTGCAGTGAAATTGCATGTCATCTGGTATCAGTTGCTGCCTTATGCATAATGCTCCCCAAGTAGTCAACATCCAGTTTTATCAAACAAAAATACAGTAACACGTATGGATACATCTTGACTAGATACAGCCATTTTTATGCTTATTTTCATCAGAACAGGTGGATGAATTTTTATCATAGATATGGATATAAAGGAAATGTTTCCCATCTATGACATTTTTAAGCAGTGTTTTCTAATTACTTGGAAATTACTCTTTATTAGCATTGATAAGAGCTATTAAGAGAATAAGGCAAAATGTTACTACATTTTAACAATTGTATAATTGCTTCTTATTTTTGTCTGTGCCTGCTCCTTTAACTTTAGACCTTATACATGTACTGCACCTTTTAATTTTGGGGAAAAAACATACCATGTTTCATACGATGAAACAGTTAGGATTTGTTCTTATTTAAAGGCTTACAAAATGCACAAGAGAGACAATTAACAGACTGAAATCACATAACCTCAGTCAAATTAACTCCACGACAAAATTATTTTAATTATCTCTCTCACAGTATTAAAATAATTGTTCTTGTCTAGACATCACAGTATATTTGCAATTGTTCTTTTGTTTGTTTCATGCAATAAATGCTATTATTTAAGCTTGTCTTTAATTTGTGTAAGGAAATGTTAAAAAATATAAGTTAATTTGTGGAAGTATTATCAATTAAAAATGTGTAAAGAGGTTAGATTGCTTAATATGATATATGGTGAAATTCTATTTATTTATAGTTTGTTTAATGTAGGTGTATTTGCCATGTAAAATGTCTGAAATAAAACATTTTACTTCTTTTTTTATACACTTGTAAAAGTCACTTTTTTGGTTTGCCAGCAGATGGCAGTTTGTATTTTCTTCTTCTACCCAACTCATATTGATTCCACCAACCAGACCCTTTTTACCTGGTTGTTTAGTTTAAACAAATAAAAATGGAAACCTAAAACAAAATCAAGAACGACTTTAATAAGTTATTCATAAATAAGTTTCCTATATCATTTTAAAAATCTTGGTATTTATCAGGACCTTTGAGCAAAGCAATCTCTGACCCATTTTGAATTAAATCTCTATGAATGTAAATAAAGAAGTACTTGAATATCTTATTGTGAATGTATTTGGATTACATGTTTTAAGTTCACTTTAAGTAACTCACCAGTAAAGCTGCATTAGCTTCATTTGGAGTTACAGCTTTCACAGGATTGAAGTTCTCCACAAGAGCCCATGGAAAAAGTAGGATTGTTCCAAAAGACAGCAGTAACATCACAACAACTTGGAATACCAGTTCTGGAAATGTCCATATAATGTACATACACCTGGAATTTATTAACCTGACCTAAAGAAAAATATCCTGTGAGGTAGTGATGGCACTTATCAAAAATAGGAGTGGAACAAAACTCACAGGAAGTGACGGTTTAAAGAGAGAGACTCTGGAGTATAGAACCAACATGGAACAAGTGTCAGGATGACAAATTATTATTATAAAATCTAAATAAAAATGTAAATGATATAAGTAGGAGCAGGATTTTTATTGTTTTAATAAGGAATGCATATACTGTAATGCAGATGAATGACTTCATATGTATACAGGGTAATGTCATATGTACTCAGTATGAGATTCTTATTTGCATATATCCAGCAGATAAGAAACAGTAGTATAATCTTGGCAACAACAGAAAATGAGTATAAGATGTAACATTAAATTAATGAGTTAATATATTAAAAACTCCCACCACACCACAACAGGTCTGTTCATGGTATGGCAGTGCTATTAACAGCAGCTATTGACTGGCTTTGTGGCATGAGAGGGATGAATTGTCCCAGAATTTCATGTTAATGGTCCTGTACAATTTGTCAGAACAGAGGAAGAAATGTGGCCGTGTGGGATGGTGAGATCTTTAATGATATATTTTAGACGTTCTAAGTTACCATGTAGCATACTGTATATCCTGATTTAAAGAGAGCTATTCATGCTCAATAATGTTCTGAGCTGACTCTTAATCTTTTGGATTAAAAATTATACATTTGTAAGATCTTATCATTTTATAATTGTTTTGACACTTTACTGCTCTTGATCCACAATGTGTTTCTTGGTACAGCCCTTCTAACTGGAGTTGACATGTTTTACACTCTAGCTGTGTGGATTTCACTTGGGGACCCTATTTTCATCCCACAGAGAAAATATTTTATAAATTGATCTTGGGTGGAAGTGTGTGTCTTAGTATGCTCCATAATGTGCTGGTGTACAATTCTGTACTGATTCCTAATATATATTGCATACTTAAATGCTAGGATAGGTTCCTGCTTTGGAGAAAGCAGTTTATAAAGGTATTTATTGATGTAGTGTTAGTAGAAATAGCTTACTGTAACTAAATTCTAATGATGTTTAGGTAGATAGATATACTACTGAATGAACAAACCTTATTTATCCCAATGGGATTTTTTTTCTTTACAGAACTACAAGAAATGTAGAAATATTTTCTATATTACTTATCAAAGACAAGTAGTAGAGTACATTTTAAATTATGTGATATCTCTTGCCCTATGTGTACCTTCTGCACTTTTACATGGTATCCTTGCATGTCTGAACCTCTCTTGACTGGCACCCCCTCTCTTGAGTGTGTTCTCAGACTCTGTCATTTTGAGGCATCTTACTCACCTCCTGTCTGCTTTTATACTTCCTGTCTTTGAAGGCAACTCTCAACATGCCTGCAACGCCATTGCCCTTTCTCATGTGTCTCACACTGGCACATCCTCTTTCAATTTCGTCACCAAAGCCAAACTAACCAATCAGATTCCTCTGAAGATCTGGACATACATACAAACTTAGCATTTAGCAGTACATAACAACAACACCCCTCAACCAAAAACATGAATTATTGACCAATTTATACTAAAACCTTTGCTTTTTGAGAAAATCACCAAATAGTAGTATACTTTATTATTTATGTATTTACAAAACATTGCATGTTAAGAAAAACAATTAGGAAACAAAGTAACACTTCCAAATGCCTAAATGCATTTCAAGGGAGAGGAGAAAGAGACTTAACCCAGCATTATTAAATATAAGGCAGGAACAGACCCTGAATGGGTGCCCACTTCACACACAGCTAACTCAAACTTTACTAAATCTGAGTGGGAGAAAATCTAACGTACATCCAGCTTGATAAAAGGAATGTTTGTGTGTCTGTCTGGTTGGTATGCCTCTGCCATTCCAAAACAATTTCCCTTCACAAACATTTTTAGTAATAAAATGCATTGCAGTTGTCATTGTAATAGATGGTATATCACAAACATTCACATTGCTTTTTCAAATCCCATACCAAATGGCATATAATCGAGACATAGGAATTGCATGGTGCACTGCAAATGTTAATTCAGAGGTCTACAAATAGATTTCTACCCATCTGAGATGGTTGACACAGCTTGTCTTTTGGCATAACGTTCAGGACTACTATTCCAAGTCAATGAGCTAGTGCAGGATTCCAATCTAGGATGACAGACCACTGAAGCAGCAGTGGTGTTGATCTGAAGAATTTCTCAAAGCATTTTTCACAGCAGATATACTGCATTCTCTGGTGACCTTGTTCCCTGAATATCGTATTGGAAATTCATCATGCTGCAGCCTAAGCAATTATTTTTTTTCTTGCACCCCATGAAACTTTGCAAGGCCAGTGTAACATTGCAGAATAGTAGCAGGATGCCTGCTGTAAGATTGTTGCTAAACCAGATTTTCAATAGCTGACAGAAATGAGCACTGCCACCGGATATTTAAGTTTGATCCCCATGGACTAATTTACAATTAGTCATGTGCCCAAAACAAGTATTAAAGAAGCCCTTTCCTCGTCAGAAAACCCTGGAGACCCTGTGAAATAATGATAACAAAAAGCTTCATTACTATTTACAAGGCTTTTCTTTCTTCTTGATTGAAGAACAAATGTGAGAAGCATCTGCACAGACATATAGGAAACAGAAAAGACACTTCAGCTGGAAAACGAATCAGTCCTACTCAGCATCTTTATGGTACGTCCACTGTGTGCCTTAAAATTGGAACTCTGTGATCGCAATAATCTATATTATTTTTACTTATTCTTAGTGTGGAGCCATTTGTTGTTATTTTATTTATAGTTATTATTCCATCAGTACCTTTTGTTGTTTTGAGGTGTAGTGGCCCAGTGATTACCACTGCTGTCTTATAGCTCAGATCACAATTTAGACCAAAATAATTGGTCCAGCATAGCTGGAAGATGTTTCCCTAGCTCACAGTGGCATTTAAAAGACCATTGCACCATTGTAATCCATTCAAAACTATATCAGTTTATTCCTTCCCCATTGACATTTGCAAAATTTTGCCAAACTCACAACAAAGCGAACTCCATGGAATTTGCTCATAACTAATGATCGGTTTACCACTATTTTACCTACCTTAGAAATAATGCTTGGTTCTTGTTATATTTATCTTTTTGATGACTCCCTGCTTCCTCCAGTATTAAGATTTAGGTTAGCAATTTTAAACCCAAAGTTTTAGCCAAGGTCTTCATGCAGCCTGCTACCAAAATGTAATATTTCAAAATGACTTTCAAAGATTGTTATATATTGAGAAAATATTCTTTATTAAATTTTTATAAATAAAATATTTGCATCAATGGAGGCTATTTGTTGGGCCTGAATGGTTTAAATGAAAATCATATTCAAATCTGAACGATTCTGTTAGTTTCATAAGGGTGTGAAATTCACAAAGCAGAAGATGAATAGACAGACTGGTACTGTAGTTGTATATATAGAGAGAGAGAGGTGCTGATACAGCGCATTGCTGCACCCACCACACAACAAACCAATTCAGGATCCCCAGATTAGGACCCGAGTGCAGCCAAGCAACAGGTGACACCTGAGCACCACACTAGTTCAGATGGGATGGACCTGTGTGAGTTTTTTTTATGGTGGCTGGAGTGCCAATTCTGCCGCCAACCCCCAGGTTTTTCCCTGCAGGTTGGAGGGCCTACATGCTGTATAGTTGATGGAATATTATTGGACAAATTACTGTAGAAGCAAAAGACACCAAAAGCTGCAATGAAGCCATCTTCATGGCTAAATACCAAATTGGTACAGTACATGTTTTGACCACTTCATGTGTTTAGTCAAGATCCTTAATGTTGGTCTTGAAGTACAAGTTTAATATGTGTTAGTCATCAGTTTATTAACCTATGTGTGATCCGTTGTTGTACTGTTAATAAAAAAATTTTAGAAATACAATGCATAAGTTAATAACTCATTTATACTAGATACCGCAAACAGGCTATTTTATGCAGACACAACAGTGATGTAAAATGCTAGTTTTTGAAAGCTGCACGTTGTATTCTAATTTTCAGTGACCACGATGTTTTTTTCGGTTTTTTTGTCGTTGAATTATTTACAGGCGAATGCATAACATTCCTCCACAAAAAGTGTCAAGATTTATACAACTCAGCGTTAGTGTAAACTGTTCATTCACAATAATACGCAAAAACTTACTCGAGTGAACTCCGTTGAAGAGTGAGTTAATCGTAAATGTAGCCTTATGTAACTGAAATTAGTATAGTGTCGTTAAACTGACAGATTTGTTCTAAAAGCAGTTTAATATGGTTTTAACGGGCTCACAAACAATCCGAGTTTAGAATGTTGTTCATGGGAAACGTTGCACTTGTGTTATCTTAATTTCCTTCAAATGTCGGTTTAGACGGCCCACATTTAAATACATGCAATATACATTGTAAAATCCATATTTGTAAATATTTTCCTTGGACAGCTGAAGGACGTGTGATAGCACGATAATGATTAGCAATTCAGACTGAGTCTAGCCCAGAATGCCCACAAGTATGCACTTACGGTGCAGCCTCTAGCCTACTGCCTTCAGTGCTAAGAGAGCAGTGTGCGCCCACCCCTACCTAGCATCGATTTGCCAATATACGTAATGTGCGCCTGGAGGAGAGCATCGGATTGGTTATCGCCTCCTGTCACTCACCTCCTCTTAGACGGTAGACGGTGCTGTCCTGTCTGGATTCAGTTAACAGCTGGCAGTCTGCTGAGGTGAATGTGGCAGTGAGGAAAAGCTGCAGTACTCGGGACTTCTCGGGGGCATTTTGTGTGTGTTTGGTTTCAGTTCGTAACAGTGTGCGTTAAACGGCTTCTTGCTTTGGACCTTGAAAAGGTAAGCAAAACGGCTGTTTCGGTTTTAGCAGCAATAGGTAAAGTAGCCGCCCACTGATTATGAAGCATTCCTCTGTAGCTACGAGACGCTGCTGAAGAGCGAATCAAAACGGGCAAACGCTGCTGCCGTGGTGAAGCCGGCTTCTGTCGTAGGTGCCACGCATATTAGAATGAATTTCAACGGCTTAACTTTAAACGACAGCTAAAGGTGAACTTTTCTAACAGTCAAAAAAAAAAAAAGAAGGAAAAAAATGTAGACTTAATATCACCGTTTCTTTAATATCATATTTCAAAATGTTAACGGCTGTTGAGTGTTGGCAACTAGTTCATCGCTGAAGTACTGGTGCACGAATTCCCAGCAAGTTGATTCTCGATCATAGGTGCAGTATGTTTGCGACACTTATTTATAGCACACAGGTGCCCGTCTGGCTGTGATACTTATGTCAGCACGCAGGTGCTCTTCTTTCAGCCAAATCACCAAGAATGGTGCCCAACATATACCAATTCTCGCCATAAGGCAATGCTTTGTACATTATGATGGCTGGAAGCGATTCTAGTGCATAAAGTCATTCTGTCTGCGGTTAACACAGTGCAGTAAATAACATGAGCTGACCGTGGCGGTAAGGTGATGAGATCTTAATGTCAAAGGCGTTAATAAGAGAATTCCTGTTTAGACTGCAGAACATTATTTTAAGTTCCTCAAAAGCAAGATTAATCCATATATCATTTATGAATAGTTAGGGTGATGTATTTGCTCAGTGATAAATACAATGGTGATAAAAGTTTTACCTAAATTATCGAATATAAAAAAATTTATAAAGTCCAAAGTTTCCACTGACGTTTTAAAGTTAAGAAGTAAACTGTGTACCCTCGTGTAATGCATAAGGTCACTGAGGATTGATTTAAGAAGCACATTTTTTGAATATTTATATTTTAATTTTAGAAGTTCAAATTCATTTAAGGTGCTGTATAAAGTAGTTTGTGCCCGTGCACTGTTGTATCTATTTTCAAGTGTAGTTTAGAGGAGTAGGGATTGTTTTAAGAGGGAACAATAAATATATGTACATTTTTTTATCCTTGATTAACTGCAGTGAATGCCTTTGATCTGCAGTAGGAAACCCATGTATATATACCTTGGGAGAACATTGTAGTGAAATGGGAAGCCTCCTGCACCATATCTGTGAAGTGATAATTGCTTCTTCACTATGTTAATTTTCCCAAATTGAAAGCAAGTATGGATATAAAACATTTTGCCAGGTTCATTATGTACACAATTAAGCTTTTCAAGTGCAAGGCTGTTGAAATATCACCCATTTCACATTATATTGCCATTTTCAATATCTGAATAGGAGGTAGGTTCCAAACAGTAAGTGGACACTTTCTTGTTTTCTATCCTATATTTGTTGATCTCCATTAGCCTTAAATGTATATATTTATATATTATTGTCAGTTTAGTATCAAACATCAAGATTTTTTTGTATTTTAGACTATTGCATTCTCTAGTGTGGTTATAAAATTTAGCAAAAATTTATCAGTTTTCAAATATGACCATAGCAATGATTTGGAGGTTAAATGTTGCTAAGGATTTTTCTTTAAAAATAAACATCAGAGTCTGCCAGGCATATATTTTTCTCATTTGCTGTATCCATTCCTGTGCTGCAGCCAGTTCTTAAGTAGTTTCTAATGTGCCTTGCTTGAAATCATCTATTTTGGAAGAATAATGTAACATTAGTTTATATACAAAAGGAACAATGGTAGAAGAGGTTTGACCTCTCCCTGCAAGGGATTTTCTCCATTTACTCTAGTTGACCTCCTACATTCCCAAAAATGTGGATGTTAAGTTAACTGGCAATTCAAAATTGCCGCAGTGAGAGTATAAACTTGGGTGTGTGTATAGAATGGACTCTGCGATGGGCTGGTGCACTGCCTTAACGTGGTTCAGATTTGCCTCTCTCAATGTGAGAGAATTTCCAATAGTAATTGAAAATGCACTGCTTATTTTAATACCTGTGTCTGGCCTGGAAACAAAATCTTGCAATCTCAATGTGCAGTTTGCTAACAGAAAAGTTGAATCAAAAATTCAATTAAAAATTAAGTTCATTAAGGTGTACAGCAGTCTTTAAAGTCTTTTAAACTTTAAAGATAATTTCTTCTGTCATTAAGTAGCATATATGAATTTGTTTTAGTAATGTTCCAGAAGATGTTCTCCAATTCTATCCTAAACAGTTATAGATTTTAAAGGCTATGACTTTAATCTGCTGGATTGTCTCATTTAGCACTTAGACTTGATCATAACTGCCAGCTGAAATTTACCTATTGAAAGAAAGAAAGTCGAAATTAAAACAGAGATTTGACATAACAGTGACTCAAAGTAAAATGAATCTGTGTTGTGTTTTATGTCTATTTTTTCTTTACCCACACCTTTCACTTGCATACTGGCAGTGGTTTCTCAGCACTCACATGTAGCCCATTCTGTCTTAGTTACTAACATATTAAAGTAGGATGTTTATCCTCAGTCACCATAAGACTAATGAGGAACTTTTCTTTTTGTACTTTTTTTTTTTTTTTGAGCTTTGCTGTGTTTTGTCATGTTTTTAGATCTTGTTTGCATAAGCATATAACTGTAGCTTCAAATGTTTTCCTACCTACCCTTTTTTGTTAATTATTTTCTCCTCATTACATATTTTAAATTTTTGCATGTTGTTATTTATGTTTCAGTTATTTTGCTTCTGCTTTTGCTTGATACAGTAAATTACTTTTGATGAAGTTGCATCTTAATAATAATAATAATAATAATTTTATTTATATAGCACCTTTCCCATGCTTTTATACCACAATTTTCCCACTTTCCCTGACAAGAGTGGCATGACACCTTCTGTGTCTTAAATTTTCATTTACTATTGAGTCCCTTTACAACTTCAAGTATAAAAATGACTTCATTTTTTAGCGAAGTAATATTTTCTGTTTTATCTTCATAACTTATGTAAATAATGTATGTATATAGTATTATGTTTGTACATATTGAATACATTTTGTTAAGTTTAAATAGGAAAAACACATATTGAATATATACAGAGAGCTGTCTTTTTGGTATCTGTATGGGATTTCTAAATATTAATTCATAATATTTAATAACATTTAAGTTATTGAGGTAAAATATGAACAGTCTGTTGCCATTTGTGCTGATGTATGTGTGTTGAAATTTCAAGGAATCCTTCAATTTGCTCATTCAGTGTTTTATACTGATGTCACATGCTTACTTGATAAGAATAGAACACCATTAGTCTAGATGGTGATGATAGATGTCAGCTGCACTGTGGCATACGTCACAGGACAGAGAGGGAAAAGGTGTGATTTCATTAAGATGAATTTATGATTTTAATGTGATCCAATATTGGTTAAAAAGGTAATTGTTTTACATAAACCAATTACATCATTTAAATCAGTTAGCTGATAATAAAATGGGCAAATAGATTTTTTTTTTCTTAATGTTTAGTACTGAATTTCCTTTTTGATGCTGCTTTGAAATCAATTAAATTCTTCATGCAGTTCTCTTAAACTCAAGTAACTAAAACCATTAGATAGATAGATAGATAGATAGATAGGAGACGTCATAGAAGTGTTTTCTATTATCCTGGATTTGAATTTCCAATACCATTCAAAAACATGTAGTTAAAATGGGTGGTAAATCTAAAATGGCCTGTTGTATGTTCCTGTGATAACCTGTTGTGTTTTTCTTGAATAGTTCTTGCTTTGTGCTTGCTGCCGCCAGGGTGGATTCCAGCCTTCTGCAAATTGGCATGAATAAGCAGGTTTAGAACAGGGATGAAGGGTTTTATTTAGATAGTGTTCATTTTTCATTTACATTTACTTGACCTAGTTCTACAAAATACAGTTAATTTTTGGCAAGCAAGTACTGGTTTGGAGAATAACAAGGCAGTCCTAGTTTATGAGAAACTATAAAGATCAAATTACTAGCTGTCTATGTGACTGTGAATTTCCTTGCCAGTAATGTGTCTTAGATGAAGCAGAAAGAACCATGCCACATTTTGGAAATCTCATTGCTTGTGGTTACAATTAAAGAAAAGTATTTTTAGGAAATAAAGCAGTGTCTTCATGGAAATTAACAAAATTTGTGGAGATTTCTATTAAATGTAGAGTCAGGGTATAATTAATTTAAAAACAAGAAAGAAATTTCAGACTTTTGTTTAATTTATCTCATGCACAAATTATTCAGATCAACTTTGTAAAAAATATTTAAGACATCTGATAAGTTCTGATTAGTTCAAAAGTAAGGCAGTGTTAATTTTTATCACTCTTAATAAATAAGTGCATTTGTGCAGTACACTGTACAAGGACCAAATAAGTAAATAAAATTATTTGGATCATGTGCTTTCTCCCCATATCTCTCCAAATTCTTCCCACATTCAAAAGACTTGCAGATTTGCTCGACTGGCAACTCTAAATATGGCCTGTCTTGAATGAGTGTGTTCTGTGATGGCCTGCCAAGCTGAACAGTATTGGTTCATGCCTTACCCCTGATTATGCTGAGATATTCTCCAGAGACTGTGAATTGGATTAAGCATGATTGAAACTGGGTGGCTGGATATGGTAATTTTCATAAAATTATGTGACGTTTTGTTTTTTGAATAAACCTAATCTTTAAAAAGTGATTTGTTAGTTTATTGAAATACATTTAATAAGTCAACAGACACTTTGTTGTTTTAAATTTCCATGGTTTATAATTAATCAAATAAGAATTTCAATGTACTATGTAGACATGGCAATAATGACCCTATAAACCTACATTTGTACTTTTTCTGCCCCCCAAATTAATATAGTGTATTTGGGAAGCTTAGAATAGTAGCATAAATTTGAAAATTAAGAGTTGTTAGACATGCAACCTCCATTCTATATTTACTGCAACATTAAGGTGAAGGTGAAACTTTCATTTCAGATAAGTACACGTGAAGGACTGTATGCAAAACTGTCTTAAACTTCAAAGGACATACTTCAGTTTCTTAAGAAGGTTGGTGTGGATTATCCTGTCCTCTTGCAGATTTTGGCTAGAAAATGGGTGTGGCATTCTGGGAATTATTCTAATTAAAATGATTGCTTTAGAAATAGAACTGGAGACACAAACGGACCTTTGAAAAGTAAAAATGGCATGTTGCTAGTACCTAGCTTTAGTTACACTTGATGGACAAGGAAGCAATCTTTTTCTTGTTAGATGGAAATCTTTGTTAAGGGGCAAAATTTCTAAGATGGTGGACCTTTAACAAGCTATTTAACCTGTGCATCCTTCCCTTATGATTATATTAGCCTCCTCATTGACAGACACACTATTTTTCAAAATTGTTGATCACAGTCTGCTGTATCCACAATATTATATTATATTATTATATTATATTATATTATGTTATACGCAGTGTGTAAAAGAATATTGTGCATGCTAGTTTTAGCCAAAGGTATTAACCATATCTTGGTAATGTTCAAGTTGCCTCATAACTTGCTATACTTTTCTCCTAAGCCCTTTATTGAAATTTCTTAGTAAACATTCACTGTGTTTTGTCAAATTGTGCACTAATCCTGTTGTTTAGTCAACATGAGTGACAGAAACTCTCATGTCTGCTGCATCTGCTCCTTTAATTCCAGCAGTAATAACCTCCTCAATAAATATGTGTGCATGTACGTCTCTGTAAATGTTTTAATGTACACAGTATAGCCAGGTCAAGTAATAATATAAATCCTTTGTAAAATTACTTTGGCTGAGACAGTACAAAAAGGTAGTTAAAGTTTTAAAAACTTTAATCATACAACTCAAAATTATATATCGAGCACATCTGTCTCGACTAAAACTTTCCAAAATGTTCCCAGGGCATGATCCAACCTGCGAACGTTGCAACCAAGTCCCAGCCTCACTAGGTCACATGTTCTGGTCCTGCACCAAATTAACATTATTCTGGACAAACATTTTTAATTACCTTTCAGATAGCCTTGGACTCGCAATCCCTCCAAACCCATTAACAGCTGTGTTTGGTGTTCTTCCAGATGGGTTTCAGGTGGAGAAAGACAAACAAATTGTGATTGCATTCACTACACTTTTGGCACGTAGACTTATTCTCATAAACTGGAAGAACCCAAACTCTCCTCTTTTAAGTCAGTGGGAAACCGATGTGTTATATTATTTGAAGTTGGAAAAAATCAAATACTCAGTTAGAGGATCTGTACAGACTTTTTTCAAAACATGGCAGGATCTAATCAGTAATATTTTAAAATAAGTTCATAAGGCACAGAGAATTTATTAATTTAGGTATGTTTACAAGCCTTAAATTTAACGCCGTTTGGCTTGCTCTCTCTCTCAGGGGTGGGCATCGATCTGTTCTTAATTTTTCTCTTTGTAAAAACTTGATTGCTTTGTATGGATTGTAATAAAATTAATAAAAAAATAAATAAATAAAAAAAAAGTTTTAAAAACTTTATAGTTGGCTTGGTTTCAATTTATATAGCTTAGTGCAGTGGCCTAATGCCTCAGAATGCAATATAGTCTTAAACATTTACAATGAAGGTATTTTCTGTTTCCTGCATTTATATTTTTTCTCCTAACTGTAATTTTCCTGAAATCAAGTCCAGAAAATACACATGAAGAAACCAGATTTCAAACTGCAGCAATCTGAACAACTGAAGGGATTGATGAAGCTGTTCTGCATTTCACTGCATTTTAAGATGTCAGAGGATGAGTGTATGTGCATTAATATTGGGAAATGTAGTTGGTTGATTGCACTTCATTTTCTTTGAAAAATACATTCCATCTCACAGCAGCTTATAAATAAGAGATTATTCATTATTTTGGATCTCTCTGTTTATGCA
The DNA here is from genome assembly GCA_026402145.1 of Polypterus bichir lapradei. Lineage (NCBI taxonomy): Eukaryota > Metazoa > Chordata > Cladistia > Polypteriformes > Polypteridae > Polypterus > Polypterus bichir. The sequence goes on from JANRMT010062837.1 coordinate 3,238,866, forward strand.
GTAATCAATTAGCCATCAGTCCTACTGCATATTTTACACTTGAAAATGATGATAAAAAAGCTTACAGGATTAATGAAATACTTTATTTTGAAAAAAGTTGCATGCTTTAACCATTTTTAGGCTGCACTCTCAATAACAGATGTTCACCTCTAGCAAGCCATTGCCCTCTGACCAGCATTTGTGCTACCAGCATGCTGTCACATTTGTTTGTCTGTTTGCATCTCAGCTGTTGTCTGAAGACAAAGGACTCTGTCAAGAAATTCATCTGTGCAATTAGAATATTACAAGATTCTAGTGTCCTTCTGGGACTGGAGTGCATACACATGTCTTATATTTTCAAGAAACTCATTGTAAATATATTATGGGACTATATCTGACAAAGAGAAATGCCTGGGTTAATATTGTGAGAATATGGATTATTCAGATTATCAGGAACACTTGGTTTAAATCATCAGTGACCACTAGAGTGTGTTGTAGTGAACAATGTTCAATTTTGGACTCTTCCTACTCTCCCACCCTCAATAACCAGCTGTGCTGTTTTCAGTTGTCCATTAACGGAGAGCTGGTTGGTTCTCTGAATTGCGAATCAGTATCCTGACAAAATGCTCACTAAACTTGTAGTAAGTTTTCAGAAATAATTGTTACATATCCTACTGATTTGTTTTTTAATGCTTTATATGGGCAACGAATATATTTGTCTTCTTACATCTTTTGGAGTTTCCTCTATTTTATGTTTTGTGATTGAATATGTAGTTTAAGTCTTTAATGAGGGCAGTGTCTAAAGCAAAGATATATACTGTATCTGTTAGCCAAAGCATGAAAGCAAGGATGTAAACTACTTGGTTAGAAATTATCAGAATAATTAGGTAAAGCTCATGTTCTACACTGATCTATGCATTTCCTGTACCTTATCTGAAGCATGGATTAAGTTGAGTACATAGGATTTTGAGTTGTGAATTTTATACAATAAATGGGGAGCTACAATTATATCTAAAATTTTACAGATATTGATAAAAGTGGCAAGATTTCTTTATCTATCCATTTACTGAAACTGCTTAATCCTGTTATTGGGCCACAAGGAGCCAAAGCCCTTCCTAGCAGATTAGGCACAAGTGTAGACTATTTCAGAAAAGGTTTGCCATTGGAGAACCTTGCTGCTTGCTTTCTTTGGTGATTAGGGAATCAGACAAAGTTAAACCTCATTTTATCATGAACACCAAAATTTACTTGCAGCTATTTTAAGTTTTCATAACTCTTCAAATGGTGTTTATAGCTATTAAATCAAAAATAGCAATGGATAGAGTAAGCAACCTTATCTCACACCATATGTGATTTCTACACATTTCAGCTTTGTTTTGTATGTGTAGTTTAACCTATTAATGAGAATTAAATAGGGGCAGATTGGAGCTATATTTCTCAGTATTTATGTTAGCTTATCTCACTTTATAACAGTGAAAGCTTCCTCAAGATCAATGTTAAAACTTCACATTAAATTCTTCTCTTTTGTCATAAAACATTATTTTGAGGACTGAATCTTTTAGATAATCCAAATTTATAATTATATAATTTAAATGGCTTGTCTTTTTCTCTCTTAAATGGATGTGCACTCAGACTGATAGGCTTTATCTGTATATTGCATTACATTTACCTTCGCACAACATTCATTTTCAATTTTCTGAACTGTTTTGTTCCAATGAGGATCACAGGAAATGGAATGCATCCTGGCAGTATCAAATGTAAGACATGAGTTAACCCTGAATATGGTGGCAGTCATTCATAGTTCTTACTTACTTACGTAATTACACCGTCTCTCTTAAATGGCCAGTTTAGAATGTATATATAACTTGCTATGTGGGTACTGTGTATACATCATCTGTGTGTTGATGTGTGTGTCTGTAGATGTTTGCACTTATTTGATCGTTCTCCCTTTTTTCTTTAAAAATAATTAAAAACACTGGTTAGTATATATGTATATGTGTCTGTTTGTTTTATAATAAAATAAAATAATGTGCATATGTATTGTATATGATTTTTCCTTCAGTCTTCTGTAAATATATTTATTTAAATATATATAAAATATATTTTTTTGTAACAAATAAAAGCGCTGTCATAGCAGAAGAGTAAGGTGCATCTAGCAATAAACAAAACAAAATGGGTAAAGCAGAAGAAGCTTGGAATGAAAGATGAAATGAAAATGGAAAGTCCAGACAAAGAAATATCTGAAAAAATACATCACAAAGTCAGTACCATTTAAAATTAAAAAGCAGTTTGTTAGGAATCTTACTTATTTTATGAAATATTAAACAACAGAAATATTATTTTATTTTAGAGCAATCAAAGATGTCTTAAAGGTTTTGTAATGAAATGTAAAATGATGAGAGAATGTTTATTCTGAATGTAATTTTACTTATTATAAATAGAACAATTCAGTGCAGCTAGGTAGATGTAAATTTGTGCTTACATTAATATAAAATGAAAATGGGTTTATTCAAAATACAATGTGTGCCTGATTTTCTAATACATTTACATTTATTTATTTGGCTGACACCTTTATCCAAGGTAACTTACAACAATTTTGATACAGTTGGTTACATTTCTTTTGGTTTTCCAATTGGATAACACAGGCAGGTCTAGTGACTTGCTGAGGGTCACACAGTGTCAGTAGCAGGATGTGAACCCACAACATCAGGCTTTGAAGTCCAAACCCTTAACCACTACACCACACTGCCTAATAATAAACACAGAAATACAATGTTTGATTGTGGATGCAATTACTGTATACTGTATATATTGTACTTTATATTCTACTTGACATTAGTATTTTTAATAGGCTTACTCCATGACTGACTCACATTTTATACATAATTGTATTACCTTGTGCTGAATATCTCCGTCACAAAGTGTAAAAACAAGAAACCTAGGCTGGTAATGGACAGGTTGAGGTAAATGTTCTTTGGTTTCATTACAGAAACTTTTTCATTGCTTAATACTATTAAAAAAAAATTGATTCCACTGAGTTGTAGTGATCCAGAGCTATTCCCAGCAACTAGTAGCCTAAGGTAGGAACCAGTCCTGGATTGGATTTCAGTCCAGTACTATATTAATCCTCCCAAACATTAACTCATACCAGGCCAATATGATATTTATTACTCTATCATTTACATTGTTGGAATAAAGGAAGAAACTGTATTATTATGGGGAAAAAGACAACCTATATCACTGCAGGGAGAACATACAAACTCTACACTAATAGTGACCAGGTTAGGAGTTAAAGCACTGCAAATTCAATAGAAAGTACAACTTACAGTACTTCATATGTATATTACTTTACACATGCTGCACAGTTCACAGCAATTGTTGCTAATACTCAGGCATTTCTCACTGACATTTGCACTATGAGCCATGTTTAGAAAAGAACATGCAACCTTCTGATTTTGAAATCAACTCTTTAGTCCATAGACAACACTACCTTTAAAGTTATACAAAAAGTGTGAAATATGCCTGAGGAAATAATTTTACATAATTCCAAGTACTGCTTCTTCGCTTCCCACTGTGGGCAGCATGGTGGCTCAATATTTACCACTTCTGCTTCACAGCTGCAGGGACTTGATTTTGATTTAAAAGTTGCTCACAATCTGTGTAGAGTCTGCATATTTATCTGCTTGTTTATGTGGTCTTTGTCTGGACACTGCACTTTCTTTCAATATCCTAAACACATTTTATGTCAATAGGCAATAATAAATGAGCATGATATTTGTAAGTGAGAGTTTGTTCGTGTGTATGTTATGTGATAGACTACATCCTATCCCAGTTGGTTCATAAACAAATAGCTGTTGCTGAGTTAGGCTCCATTTTCCTATGAACCTATAAAGGAAATTATGGGTTCAGAAAATTGATGCTTTTTTTGTTTTGTTTTGTTTTATTTCGTTTCAGAATGCCTAGGAATTTAAAATTAACAACAATGATTATAAATCTTATGAGAATAAGAATATGAATTTGATACTACTTTACACAGTACTAGGCTTCTGCTCAATAAAATATTCAGACTCATTTAAATGGAAGGATTTTAACAGAAAGCAAAAAAAAAAGAAAAAACATATAATACTATAAAAAGTTGTGAATCTTTGACTTAATCTTGAGTAAATCCCTAGTCATATGAAAACTGTAGGTTAGCTAAGGCAGTTGTCACAGTGTCAGCAAGGATGGGCACGATTGTTAGCAATTAGTCTTTTATTTTAATCTCCATTTATGCTGACTGCGCAGTCCTAGAAACCTCTTAGGCACATTGTGGCTCTCTTCAGCCAGCTGCAGGTCATTTTTTTCCTTCATGGTTGTCCATAAAAATTTTGCCAAATAGGTGCACAGCCATGTAAATATACTTTATTTTAAGATTAAGTTAATTTGCTCATTGTATAACTGTCCAGTGAGCTCTTATGGTATTTTAAGGTAAATGAAAAAATATTGTGTTGTATATATGCAGTAGACAGTGTGGTGGCACTAATGTCGGGAGCAGTATTGTTATTATTTTGACATTTGCAAAAAAGCATGCTACTCTTTAATTTTCATGTGGATGTTGAACAAGAATTGTTAATTGATAAGTACTCAAATTAGCAAAGTTATTGTAGAAATATTTTTATGAAGCACATCCTTTTCTCTTTAGGAGTTAAAAGCACCAAATCCAATACATGTTTTCAGCCTTTAATTATGTGATTCTTAACTTAAAAATCCTTAAACTGAGTTTTAATCAGGCAGTGAGCAACCCTGCATACACAGCAGTAGAAACCTGTCTGCAATAGTAGTAGCAACGTGTGCTTATTCAGTCATTATTTTTTGCAGCTTGTTCAGCACAATGGCTATTGTGGCTGCAATAGATATATAAAGAAGGACTGTATTTTGAATATAATGTCTTTCTTTAACATCCAAACAAACTGCATCATAAGCACCCTCAGCAAGACAGTGTAATATGTATAGTAGGTGTAAATATACATAGATATATACCAATCAAGCTGCTGAACTTGCTTGTTCTATTACATAGTCATGGGAAGCGAAAGCCTGACCACTCAGGTTGGTTCATTATCTGACCTTGATATTCCAGGGATATCAGTTGCAGTCCAACATACATCAAGATCAGGATAATTTACAGTATCACCTGTGGTAAATGGCTGGCTTGTCATCCCGGCCAATACCCCCAGGCCACCAGATGGAGCCCTCCCTGCAGTATGGAGGTGCCCCGAAGACCAGCAGGGAATCATGGACTATGTAGTTTTTATACACGACCATGCTGGATACCACAGGGTCCGCAAGAGGGAGCTGCAGGGAGGACCGAAGAATCATTTGTGGTCTATAACCCGGAAGTGCATCATAGGAAGAGCGACAACAGAAGTGACGTGCTTCCGGGGTGAAGAAAAGGACTTGTACCTGACCCGGAAGTGATAAAGAATCGCATGGACTGGGGATTGGGAACACTTCCAGGTCAGGGTGTATAAAAGGACTGTGGGAGTTCCCAGACAGCGAGCTGAGCTGGTTGGAAGGGTGGCAATGCGTCTGGGAGTGAAGGATTGTATTTGTATTGGAGAATTGTGTTTGTTAATGTGTATAGTGGAGGAGAGGGTGCTTTGTGCACTGTGGCATATAAATAAAGTCAACCTTTGGACTTTTTCCTGGTTTCTGGAGTCGTGGACAGGGGTTCAAGGGAGCGATAACGCCCCCTATCTGTCACACACCCTCATGTAACCTTCACACATGATGTTGGCAGAAGTAAGTGCCTAAAGAAAGCATGGAGAGAAATACCATGCTTCGTTTAGACAGTGTCTGTGCCAGGATTCAAACCCGGGTCCCTGGAGCTGTGATGCTATATTCTTAGCCATTGTGTCTTCTGTACAGGAACTTTCCAACTTCTAAAATAGCTTTGGCGTTATATACAGTACCTCATTGCTCCAACATGTTGTAAATGTTTATAGCTATTTTTTTTCTTTAGTTTATTATTGAATTTAATTTAGGAACAGAATCACTTGCAGACACTTCATACTGCCTGTTAAATAACTTTGATCTGTGCAAGCAAGAAAATGAATACAAGTTATGAAATGATGCAGTTAATAACATATTTTAAGTCTGTCACAAGATATGTGACTAAAACCTTAAATATATGACTCAGGAATTTCAGGGTACTGTAGACAGCATTATCCACTCAGAAACAAAGACATTATTAAACAGGTCTGGGCAAATGCAGCTAGTTTAGGAGCCATGTCTGAATACAGTACCTGAATGCATGAATGGCATTCTGATCCTGAGTTCAGCTACTGAGATGTTCAAAGAAATATTCAAAGATGTGATGCATAAAGAAAGCGGGCCTCTATTGCGTAATCATTGATCAGTCTGTGGGAGTATTTCATCATGGACTTCAGCTAGAACTCGAGAGCATTCCATTTAAACTGGACCTTTTGACAGTTCACTGGTTACATTATAACTTGACAACATAAATACAGTGCTGTGCTTTACAAAATATCTACAACTTGAATACACCATAATATATTTAAACAAAAAGAAGGAAATGGAAAAGGCAACATGTGGTGTAGTTGTATATCTAATAAAACAAAGTCTAGATTTTTCTAACATTTGTGATTGTATTATAATTATTTTAGACTTTTCACTGCTTGGATTTATATAGCATTAGTTCATACCACTGCAGCTATATGTAATAAAAAACAAGTAACATTCTTAAATGTGCTGATTTTATTTTTTCATTTTTATACTTGTTAATTTTTTCAATCTAACATGTATATGAATGTCTTGTAGAATGACACATTTACATAAATAGCTACAGAAGTTATTAAATTGAACTAGCTGCTTCCTTGATCTCCACTGCAACATGGTTTTATTTCCCATGTGAGTGGTAGAGAATCAAATGACATTCATTGACAAATTATTACAGATTGTTAAGGATTTTTTTGTTTAGTACCTCAAGGGCTGACTCCTTTTAAACACATTCTGTCAACTGGATTGCTGATTCTTTTAAATGGATGGATTGATCAAAAGATCTGTTCTGTTCAGTAACCCTTTAATAATATTGACTGAGTCCATCTTTTTTTATTTTTTATGAGGCACTGTTATTTCCTAATATGTTTCTAAACAGTTGCATATATACCCAGAAAAGTGCTTTAAAGACTCTGACATATGTAACAGCAGTTATGCAGAACATTTTAGCTATCATAACATTGCTGCTTACTCTGAAGAACAAGGTTGTGTGGTAGCTGAACAGTATCATTATGAAAACAATTAATTCTACTTTATTAATACATAGAAAAAAGTGATAAGCTTGTTTTTAAATATAAAAAGTGACTAATGTGAATACATAGAATTAGTAGTTCAACAATTACCATTATTATAGAGTATTGATTTCCTTATGTGGTTTGAATGAATTTTATTTGCATTTAATTTTAATCTTCCAGTTAAAGTACTTCAGGAGTACTATGTAACTAAGTAAGTACTTTTCTGTGTACATTTGTATTTTTTACCAGAGGCTAATATTATTAGTTCACTTGAGCTGCTTAATGTTGAACATGCTACATGTAGTCCTTGGTGGTGTTGGTGTGAAAGAGCTTGCTGCAGCAGAACTTATTAAAGAACATCACTGATATTAAAATGTGGTAATGTTACAATTGTGATTTAATGTTGATTCATTCAAAGCAAAAAGTTGCCAAAGATTTAAACTCTCCATTAGCATCAATGCCTAAAATTACTACTGTCTCATTATACAGTAGAGTGGGTTTGAATATAGGTCTACCAACATAAAAACAGTAAAAACTACTACTTACTTTTACTCACTCAAAGCACTGTCACATTAGTTTCTTATCACATTATAAAAAATGGCATCTCCATCAACTATAGAAAAAAATTGTGCTTCATTCTGTCCAATCATGCCTTGACTCTATCAGCTAATTTGTTTTTTTTTTACTTTATTTATTTATTTTAAACTTGTTTAAAACGTGTTTAATGCTAATAATGCTCAGTTCACAAAAGGAGCAAACCCCTCTGCTATTCAAATGCTGTTTTTGCCAAAGAATGTTAAAAGGTAAAACTAGGTCCCAGGGCCATAAAGGTTGAGAAACACTGCAATAAAATAAATACTGTAATCCAGCGAAACAATGACATTATCCCAAAGTCATGGAGGAAAGAAAACAAAGCAGTTGCTACTTTTGATGACATGCCACTTTTATCGATGTGCTTATTTAAACTGGCTGGTGGGAATACCTTTTTTACTAGATCAGGTGCATGAATTTGACTACACTCACAACCATAGCACCTGGCAAACACTTGCTAAACATGTTGCCTTTGAGCTTCAACAAACTTTACTCCTTTTGCTTTGCTTCTGCAGACAGCCTTTGTTTACATAAATCGGCATACCACAATTTTCCATGTGATTGCTGTTAACGCTGTGGTGAAATAAAAAATGCGGTGCATTAGAATGCTAGCATTTTTATACTTAAGCTTTCCTTTACTCTGCAGGGAAAAACCTGGGGGTTGATGGCAGAATTGGTTCTCCAACCACCATAAAAAACCTCACACTGTTCCATTCCATCTGAACTAGTGTGGTGCTGAGGTGTCACCCGTTGCATGGCTGCACTTGGGTCCTAATCTGGGATCCTGAGTTGGTTTGTCATGTAGTGGGTGTGGCAATGTGCTGTATCAGCACCTCTCTCTCTTTCTCTCTCTTTTTCTCTTTCCTTTAAGATATGGTAAACTTTCACTTTGCATCCACTGTGCCTATCTTAGAAGAAAAGATGCCTGCATCACTTTCAAAATAGTGCTGCCTTTTATAAATTGATATTTAAAGGAAATACAAATATGTTAAAATATTTTGAAAAATGTAAAGCTTATAAATAATGGATTTTTCTAATGTGCTACAACCTGCCTCTGAAACACTCATTTTTGTATCCAAGCAGAATAAGACAATATTGAAAATATTCCCAAAAAGGGACTTTCCTACTGCATTATAGAAAAGAATATGCAAGCAACGTGGGGCTTTTCAAAACTTAAACAGCAAGAGTAAAGAAACATTCTCTATATATAATCTTCATTTGGATCTTGATCTTTGTTTGTCCGCTCATGAATTAGAAGAAGAAGCACTAGATGGCGGTAAAGAGACAGCTAAAACATAGGCATTGCATTAAGAATCTCCTCCAGGCTTATACTACTGAAGACTGTAGTACGCCAGTCACACCTCAAAACACAAACATTCAAACTAAACAAATTGTTGTGCTTTAAATTAACTAAAGAGATCTTTATTTAGATCTTGATCTTTGTTTGTTCGCGAATTCCACGCATGCGTAGACCACCTTCCAGTTAAGTACGTTGTTGTTACTCATGGATGTCAACAATGTGCCGGAGTAACGAAAGGGGTGGTGGACAGTGTTACGCTGGTTAGCTCCTAAGGCCTGGTTAGAGAATGAGACTGCCAAAGATAAAAGGTACGTGCCCACGTAACATATGAATGAAAGAAAGACAGTGGGTAAAGTGAATGACAACATAACAGGTCGTTCCGGAAATTATTATTGTTACGTTGTAGCCAGCGAGTGCTGCGCGTCTCAGTTATACCGTGGCTTGCTCGCATATCAGTGAAGTGATCCCTATTTATGCTTTAAAGAGCCTGGATACCTATGTGTCCCCCTTTTATAACCATTGCTCCGTGTATATTGCCTTACTCTTTGGATTGCGAGATTGGAGAAAGGTTGAGAAGAGATCGTGAGAGGAAACGACAGCATCGTGAAAACGAGACGGACTGTGAACGGACAGAAGCAGAAATGCTCCTATACCACCACATAATTACGATTCGGACAGTGATTCCGAGTAGGCCGTTCCTATCGAATCAATATCCAAGGGTTTTCTTTTGTAATTTTGTTTCCCTTATAAAAAATCATAATGCTGTGCGACGAAGGGCCCAGTTCACGACTGGCAGCCGCGTTTAAACAGGGAGCCCTTCACAGACAACTTTAACACGTGCAACGTAGTTGGGCGCACATGGCTAGTTTCTGTATATAGCGCATAAGGCTATGCTAATTAGATAGATAGAACTTTATTTGTCCTCGGGGGGGGGAAATAGGGCTTTTTATAGAAGCTCTTTAAATACATAAGTGCATGAATAGGTAGAAAAGTAAGTAAATAAATAAATATACACACACTTTGGTCTGAATACACCGGAATGAAAGAAAGAAAGAAAGAAAGAAAGAAAGAAAGAAAGAAGGCAGGTTCTGACTGGGCTTTCACTGTCACCCGGTGAGGTGCAATGTAGATGTTTTGCTGTTGGTATAAAGGAGTACCAATAATGATTCTTGACACACTTATGGTAAATAATTTGTTGGCTGAAGATACTCCATGTTAGTTTGTCAGAGAGCGGATGTGCAGCATTGTCCATAATGGCACTCAGTTTTGTTTTAATTCTATTCTTTGGTACAATCTCCGGGGGTCCAGAGTGCATCCTGTTACAAAGCTGACCCTTTTATTTAGGTTGTTGGGGGAGAGATCCTGTCCCAAGTGGAGGAGTTCAAGTATCTCGGGGTCTTGTTCACAAGTGAGCGAAGAATGGAGCGTGAGATCGACAGGTGGATCAGTGCGGCGTCCGCAGTAATGCAGGCTCTGCATCGGTCTGTCGTGGTGAAAAAGGAGCTGAGCCGTAAGGCAAAGCTTTCAATTTACCAGTCGATCTACATTCCTACACTCACCTATGGTCATGAGCTATGGGTAGTGACCAAAAGAACGAGATTGCGAATACAAGCGGCTAAAATGAGTTTCTTCCGCAGGGTGTCTGGGCTTTCCCTTAAAGATAGGGTGAGAAGCTCAGTCATCCAGGAGGGGCTCAGGGTAGAGCCGTTGCTCCTCCGCATCGAGAGGAGTCAGATGAGGTGGCTCGGGCATCTGATCAGGATGCCTCCTGGACGCCTCCCTGGCAAGGTGTTCCGGGCACGTCCAACCGGGAGGAGGCCCCGGGGAAGACCCAGGACATGCTGGAGGGACTGTGTCTCCCGGCTGACTTGGGAACACCTTGGGATTCTCCCGGAAGAGCTAGAAGAAGTGGCCGGGGAGAGGGAAGTCTGGGCCTCTCTGCACAAGCTGCTGCCCCTGCAACCCGACCTTGAATAAGCAGAAGAGGATGGATGGATGTTGAATTTAATTTAATTAGTTCAACTGTCACAAAATAATTATAATTTGAACTATTTCTTTTAAATACTAACCTACTGTATGTTAAAGGTATGGTCAATGGAGTGTGTTTTATTCTGGATTTAACTGCATTTTTAAAGGTATTTTCCTCTTTTAATGTGATGAGCAGCTGAGGTGACAAATCATATCCCTTGATTCATTAACTGTGGTCTCTATATTAAAGCTCTTGAATTTAAACCTTTGCATCTTGAAAGGGGCACTCCTTAGCAGATAACTAACCCAAAGAAGCCAATAAATCAAACATTATATAAAAGAAAGAAGATGTATTATTACAAAATGTCACAATAAACTCTCTGGGCCTAACTACACAAGTGTCATCCTATCTACCTAATAAGATGGCTATTCCACCTAGCTACCTTTTCCTTCCTTTTACTTGCTCCTGTCACAAATTTTTACTGTCCTTTCTTTGGCTTTTCTTACTCCATCAACGAGAACGCTTGCCACAGAATTCCTCTTGACTCTAAGCTCAGTTGTATAGAGCCTGGAAATGTATTTTAAACCCCTAATCCTGGCAGTTTTTCCAGGATAGTCTCTTGGTCCAACTAGTTGCCGGAGTCTGTTCTGGCCCCAGAGATGGTCCTTCTGGCGAGAGCTTTGTCTTAACATCCTGAGGTGTCCTGGCAGCCCAATTCTGATGGTCAGGCTTGGCTCCACACTCCTTGGTTGCTTCTAGGAGTCTTTTGAACATGGAACCATTGATAGTCATGAGCCAAGATGAGCTGGGCAAATGAGGACACATACAGTCAGCAAGGGGTTGGTGCAAAAGCATGCAGTGTTTTATTAAAATCCTAACAAAAACGAATAGTATCCAAAATTAAGTGTGTTACCAAAAACATTCAATAATTTAATGATGCTGTAAGAGAGGACCACTCCTACTCCTCTATTTAGTTGCTCATTCGAGCCCCACACTCGAGAGCAGTCCCGCCACTTGTTTCCTTAGTAGCATACTCCTGATCATCTGCCTGTGCTCTATTCACACAGCCGCCTCACCAGTCCAGCCTCTTTTTCCTTCCATAACAACCATTCTGTCTTGGATCTGATCTAATTCTCTTTTCTTCACCTTGATTTAATCTTCTTATTCTCCCTTCTCTGCTGTGTATGCTCCCTTTATACTGTCCGATTGGGTGCAGGTGCAGTCCCCCACCTACTACTAGGTGAGAATGAGGCACCTGACTGATCCGCTCACATTTGCATGTGAATTCGTGATCAGCCAAGCACCACAATCAACTCTGGAGCAAGCACCGGCATGCACACACCAGCACCCGTTCAAGGCCTGCATGCTCCGGGACCCAATTATTTATTTAAAACTGTGCTTGACCACGGACCTCTTATCACATCAACCCTTCTTTAAAGGGCCTAACCCATGTCACCTGTTCCACATGTAGAACCAACAGAAGGCTTAACTGGGTATTTTCAACCAACTCCCTTCAATAATAATTTTTGCCCCAGGAGTTGTTCAGGTAAGTATACAAAGGTGCTATATGGCCCAATTACTGCCCTGCATTAGCTCACTGCTGCTGCCTTGCTGTTTTCTACCGATTCTCTTTCCACCTTTTCCTTCTGCTCTTTACAACTTTTTGCAAGAACTAATCATTTTGTCTTGTCTGTTAGGAGGATTTCTGGCCCTTTCATTCTTACAGAACTTAACAATGATGTTAAGTTTCAACAATTCTTTTATCAGGTATATTTGCTAATTTATTTTAGATAAAATTAATGTCATCTTTTCTACTTTTCTTTTGTCTTTAGTTATTAGAGACTAATATACAGTATTTGTCAAGAATACTCTGCTTGATGTGTGAGTCATGGTAAGCTTAATAATAGCGAACTAATCCACTAAGTACTGTTTTTTTAAATAAAGAAAGTGTTTGATTTTTGCCTCTTTTGATATTTTGGTTTCTGATGACACAGTACCAATCTATGTAACAGTATACCTTCTTTTTAAAGAAGGGGTTTCATCCTAACAATTCTTTAATAAATGTCATTTTATTAAATATTTTCTGATGGTGAACTTGAATAAGTTTACGTCAGACACAGCAAGAGAGAGAGTATCAGTTGTAGATTTTGGAAAGAGTATAGATTATGGAGAGAACAGGACAATTGACAATAATTTAGAATTTTCTTCATTTATAAATTTTATTTTTTACCATTGAATAATATATCTAAATTAGTTTATAAATAGCATAATCCTTCCAGACTAATATTCAGCAACATTTTTTCACCAAGTCCATAATGGATTTCCTGATTTTGATGTGCTACTGAAAACCAGAGTGTTTAAGACAAAGCCTGCAAAGATTTTGATTTTATATACATAAAAAATATCACTGTCAGTCAGTCATTTTTCAACCTGCTATATACTAACACAGGGTCACGGGGGGTCTGCTGGAGCCAATCCCAGCTAGCACAGGGCACAAAGCAGGAACAAATCCTGGGCATGGCGCCAGCACACCGCAAAAAAATATTGTTGTCTCATAATTTTCAAACGTGCCATTTTTAAGCCTTTTGAATCAAACTTTGAATGAAGCCAAAGTCTATCTGAATATTCACTAAGCATGAGACGAGAACCAACCCTAGATGGGTCGTCAAACCCATCAGATACATTCGCCCACTCATCAAAGACCTGAGCACAATTCCAGTTTACTGTTGATAACATTTTAATTCATTAGGCTGCACAAAGACTTGATGTTAGTAATTTCTAGAGACAATCCAATTACATTGTGTGCTTTTTTTTAACAATTACTAGGGGTTGAAAAACAGTGGTTGCCTTTGGGAACACAGTGTAAATGGTTGTGGAATTGTTCTACGTAGGACCTACAAATTGTTGGAGACCGTTGCTACCTTTTATACTGCCAGAATCAAAGCTGTTTAACATGTGAGAAATAATAAATCTATGCAGCAAACTGAAATAAGTCACTCCTTCACTTTTGGGAAGATTGATTATGTAGGTTGTTTAGATTATTAACATATACAGTGGTACCTCGGTATACGTCTGCTTTGGAATAAGTCCAACTTGGTATATGTCCTGTTTGGACGTGAAAAATTTTGCTTGGAATACGACTCGTGTGCTAGAACACCGCACACTACCCTTGTTTACCTCTCTCGAGATAAAGCCATGACTGCCCACGAGCGTCGGTATGCCAGTTGCTAGCATTCAGTGAACAACCCACGCTATAACTCTCTGTGAATTTTCATGTGATTTTGTGTTTTTTCGCGTAAATTTGAATTGATTGTTGAAAAGTATGAAGATGGCATGCGTATCCGGGACTTGGCTGCTGCATACCGTATGCTAAGAACGACGGTACCTACGATTGTGAAAAACAAAGACGTTATTAAAAAGTAAAGTGAGGCTAAATTTTCATTTATTTCATCTAATTACTTTTGTATTTATGTATTTTAGTATTAAGCAGTGTTTAAATTATTTGTACAACCCCATCAATGTATAATATGCCAATAACAATAGGATTTTCTTTCATGGGAACGGATTAATCATTTTCCCTTTATTTCTTATGGTAAAAATTTGTTTGGTATACAGTACATCCTGTTTGGTATAAGTCCATGGATCTGGAACGGATTAAGGATGTATACCGAGGTACCGCTGTACTTCTTATCTTGTGGTTATAATACAAGAGAAGGATTCTGATCATATGTACAGAATGCTTTAAATCATATGCTATATTTTTGGTCTGTGCAGCATATTTTATAAGATTATTGCATATTATTTATTAGAGTCCTGCTCTGTAGTAAATGCATGGACTCCATTCTGACTCCCTATGAAGTGCTCTGTCAATTTTACCTTCAACACACTCCTGTACCATGCTTTATTTATCTTACTTCAGCTACAGTTACTTTTGCATTGGTGAACCAGAAATTTTATTATTAAAAAGATACCCCTTAAAAGGAGTCATAAGATGAAAATCACCTGTTATGGAATTGACTATGCCTCTGTTTTCAACTTTAGAACAAAAACACATAATGAGGTAGGAGGAATAAGACATACTATAATGCTATTTTTATAACAGCTATCAGGTATGTGAAAGAGTCTAGCAGTAGGAATAACTCTACATATATTTGTTTCCTGTTTCTGCAGAATGACATGAAATCACAAAGCAAGACCAGTCTATAACTGTTAAAGATATTTGGAACAAAACAGATACAAATATCTCTGTTGGTATATGAAAACACCAATGGATCCAAATTCAAGAATAAAGACTCTTCAATAAAAAGAATGTGTAAATTTCTGGCCATCTTAACTAAGATAGCTTAGCCTTTAAATAGTGTAATGGGTCATTTAATCAGATTAGAGCTATTGACGACAGATTTGATTATAGCTGCACAGAAGGTACAATTCGAAGTTAAGACAATATACATAGACTACAGTGTTTATAGTATTCAGTTTCATTTACTTTTTCACATTTTGCTATGTTGCATCTTTGTGCTAAAATGATTTAAATTAATTTTCCTCACATCAAGCAAAGCAACACTCAATAGCCCAGAATGACAAAGGATTTTAGAAATTTGTGCAAACTTAAACATAACTGAAATATTCCATTGTCTGGAGTATTGAATGTTTGAACAGCTTCTGAATCCACTCTGTATGTATATGTATATGTGTGTGTGTGTGTGTGTTTGTCGGAGATGGCTGGGGTGGCGACCCAGCCAGGAGGACCAGAGGAGGGCTTACGCCTTACCCAGACCATATGTGGGCAACTGCCTTGGTTCCTTTGGGGGCCACGGGTACTTGAGCTTTGAAGCTCTACCCTGTAGGGGCCCGTGGTCACCGCCGGGGGCGCCCTGTGCCTTTGGAGCCCTGGACCTCCGCACTTCCGCCACACCGGGAAGTGCTGGGGGGATGAGGACTGGGGACACCCGGAGTGCTTCCGGATACGCAGCCGGCACTTCTGCCACACTGGGGAGTACCGGTGGAAGGTTGCCGGAGCACATCCGGGTGCTGATAAAAGGGGTCGCCTCCCTTCAGACAAGGGCTGGAGTCGGGAGTGCAGAGGACGAGGTCTCTGGAGGAGGCAAGGAGGCGGCCTGAAGAGTGAAGGCTTTGTTTTTTGTGGCCAGGACTTTGGGGACTGGGGGACTGTTGAGCAATATAGTAAATATGCACTTTGTAAATAAACACGTGTGGGGTGATTTGAACATGTCTGCCTGTCTGTGTCCGGGTCATGTTCCACTATATATATATATATATATATATATAAAATGTGTGTATATTGTGGAATGATCAGACTTGACACACTTAAAGTTTTGGGGCAGCCACCTGTATATTATCCCTGGTTGCAATGGGTTTGGTTTTTGACAGAAGTGTCTCTATTGGAGTTCAGACATGAACTGATGAGGGTTTGTAAAGATGGTGGTTTTACGTAGTCAGACCGGAAGTGACACAGGGGAACCGGAAGTGACCTTCTTCTGATGACAGTCAAGACGCCGGTACCAGAAGTGGCGTCGTCCTAGGCACCACAACCAGAAGTGGCGTCTTCCTAGATAACGGAACTGGATGTGACACCATCAACATTCAGTCAGACAGGTTTTCCCATGGCTGGTCTGCAGTGATAACAGGAGAAGGTTTAGTGCCCCTTGTCATCCCGTGGCCTGGCGTAGAATTATATATACACACACACACATATATATACACACAAACACATATATACATATATACACATATACATATCTACATATATACTGTATATACACACATATATATATATATATATATATATATATATATATATACAAATCTACATATATATATTAGGGGTGGGACTCGATTAAAAAAATTAATCCAATTAATTAGAGGCTGTGTAATAATTAATCTTGATTAATCGTATGTAATCGCACATGTAAATTTGCCCCAAATCGCAAATGTGTTTTTTTAATTTAAAAGGGTTTTAGTGGGCGACAGAATCAAATAATAGACATGGACATGAATATTGTAAACTCAAGCTCTTTTAATTTCTGAAAAAAAAATGCTTT
>JANRMT010062837.1:3266055-3307264 GCA_026402145.1 Polypterus bichir lapradei
TCACTCGCTCGCTTCTTATTGTTTCGCTGCCTTCTCAATTATATAATGCATGTTTTCTTCAGCGCTTTTTGGGGCTCTTCCTGGTTTTCTACGTACTGCGTGATTACGTGGGAGGCATGATGATGTCAAACTCCGCCCCCACGGGTTTCAAGCTCATCTCCATTACAGTAAATGGAGAAAAACAGCTTCCAGTTATGACCATTACGCGTAGAATTTCGAAATGAAACCGGCCCAACTTTTGTAAGGAAGCTGTAAGGAATAAGCCTGCCAAATTTCAGCCTTCTACCTACACGGGAAGTTGGAGAATTAGTGATGAGTCAGTCAGTCAGTCAGTCAGTCAGTCAGTCAGTGAGTGAGGGCTTTGCCTTTTATTAGTATAGATATATATATGTATGTGTATGTATGTGTGTGTGTGTGTGTGTGTGTGTATATATATATATATATATATGTGTGTGTGTACAGTATATATGTATGTATGTATATATGTATATTTATATATATATATGTATATGTATATATGTGTATATATGTATGTTTATGTATGTATATACAGTATGTGTATATGTATGTATATGTGTGTGTGTGTGTATGCATATATATATATATATAATAATTTTTTTTTTTCTTTTCTGCCCTATTTCATCTTTTTTATTTATAACCAGAAATTGAAACAATTAAAATGAACAAGTGCTTCTGTTGAGAAATATCTAAAATGAGAAGTCTTGGAATGTAGAATTACTGCTTAACATAAGATCCATGCCATTGGGATGTGGGAGGAAACCAGTGTGCCTAGAGAAACATAATCAGACGTGTGAAGGATGTATATACTCAACACAGGCAATGACCAGCCTTGGAATTAAATGCAGGATCTTGTAGTTATGATGCAGTAAAACAAATGCAGTAGTCTTTACATTTAAATTTTACATGTACTTTCTATGATAAAAAATTATTTTTAGGTTTATTCATGCACATTTAAAACAGAACAGATAAACATTCAATATTTTCACATTTCATGAGCAGAACAGTTACTCAGTGTTGAGAGACTGCTTTACTGTGTGTTTTCTCATTGCCAAAGTCATTATGAACTCTTTTGTTACTAATAATTATTCAGCTTGATTTGGTTTAGTGTGCACATAACTTTGATTAAATGAGATGGAATGACACCTTGCTTTTTATTATTTTTTTCTGTTGTAGCTTTTACTGGTCATTCATACAGTTCCTCAAGTATCACAGCTGGGTTCAGGCTTAGATTTTAGATTGAACCTAAAAAGAACTATTGTTTTTGTGTTGTCAGTAAGAGGT
Organism: Polypterus bichir lapradei; assembly: GCA_026402145.1. NCBI lineage: Eukaryota > Metazoa > Chordata > Cladistia > Polypteriformes > Polypteridae > Polypterus > Polypterus bichir. The sequence goes on from JANRMT010062837.1 coordinate 3,267,358, forward strand.
AATTTCTCAGGCTTTTAATGGCCCTTACCCTACATGATTAAATGGTACCCATTTCTACATTTATTCAAAACTCAACATCTCTCAGTAATCAGTTCTGGACTCTTTAGTCCTATTGAGTCCCCAAACATTACTACAACAAAACATACCATAGTAGCAGGTCACTGCTGCTTTGTGCTCATTCTCTGGCTTAGGTTAATTTGGATGAGTACATGAGTAGTTTTAGACTTGATCTAGTTCAGGGGTAGCTGCCTCATAGCCCCAGGGATTTGGGTTTGATTTCCTTCTCAGGGGTCTGTCTCTGTGGGGTTTGAATACACTCCTAACATTTATGGTCTGGTTCCCTCTCATTGTCCACTGACTATCAGTTCAGCTTGACTGATTACTCTAAAGTTTTCATCTGTGCTGCTTGCTACTTTGTGATGGACTGCTGTTTTATGCCCTGTAGAGTTAAGTCTTTTTCTCTGGATTAGACATGGCATGTGTTAGGAGTTCTTCCTTAATATAAAAAATCCATATGAATGGGTATGATGTTAATATGTTCAGCTATCCAAAACATAACCTTAACTGAACTGTTTAAATTACATTAATCAACTGAAATAAAACTTGTTTTTTTAAAAACCGATCATAACTACAAAAATAAGAAGTTTGCAAAGATGATTTAAAAGATTTTTTCGTTACTGAATTGTTACTGAATACAAAAACTGACTGAAAGGCAAGTGAGGCTTCCTAGGACAATAACAAATTAAAGTAGGTGCATTTCCATTTTGGTGTATAATAATAATAATAATAATGTAAAATACTTTTATGTGGCCGATTTTAAGGTACAATGAGGAGATACAGTAGCAGTAGCACAAGTATCAAACAGCAGTTCTCTCACAAAGGTTTTAATGTATTAATTTACATTGTATGTTTAAAAAAAACTATTTCCAATCACTGTAACGCATTATTCACAGTAGACCAACATTCATTTTACAACCTACTGCAATTACACCAAGCTTACTGAACCAATGCAACTAAATTAAATTAAGCTTTTGAAAGGCATCATTTGCACTTGCCACATTTGTTGAAGTCACTTATTCTTCACAATGATGCCTATTTTATTGTCATTGTTTTTTTTTATAAGCATTTTATTGAATTTATTAAAGTCATTGTTAAAATTAAAAAGTGTCATTTTGCAGAACTCGTAGTTAAAATTTGTTTAATATTGGAATGCAGATATTTTTGTTAAGTTTTATTCACACTTTGGGAAGAGATGCTGGTGCAGTGTTAGCTTTGTTGAGTAACATCTGGAGGAGATAGTGTAAATCTACATTCTGAATGTATGTATGTTAGACTCATAAGTGACTCTGTATTGGACCAGTGAGTGTGCAGGTGTAGGTGTTTCTGCAAAGTTGCTTTCTAGTGCAATGGTAACTCATGAAGGCTGGTTCCTGCCACAGACCTGATCCATTAAAAGCATTACAACAGTGAAACTTAACGGAGAGCTTGAATATTTTTTCATGTTTTATGATACTGCTGTAATGATTTTGTTCTTTGGACAAGGCATTGTTAAAAAAAAGAAAAGCAAGATGGATAAGAACTGATATTTTATACCATGATTTAAAAGGCGGAATGGTGCCTCTAAGGCTAGTTATCTGCACAGGCAATCTGAAGGTTGCCGGTTTGAATTCCATAAATGCCAGAAATTACTCTGCTCTGTTGGGCCCTTTAACCTGCAATTGCTTCGTCTTGGGTATGATGCTAACCTGCATCCAACCCTGCAAACAGGTCCTCCAACATGCAAGAGAAAATTTGGGGATTGGTGGCAGGATTGGCACTCTAACCACTGTAAAAACCTCAAACTGTTCCAGTGTGGTGCTGAGGTGTCACCCATTACATGGATGCACTCAGGTCCCAATCCGGGTTGTTTGTTATGTGGGGGGTGTGTAATCAGCACATGCTTTCAACCTATATCCTATCTAATAGGAGGAGTATAATTTATAAAACTAGGGGGCTCCGCCCTCTGCTCGCTTCGCTTTCCCACCCCCGAGTTTGGTTTAGCGGATATACAATTTAAAGAGTTTGTTGTTTTCATGGGAATTGTTACATATGCATTATTTTCACTTTTACTTTAAAACTTTTGTAAAAACAATACTTGTCCTTTATTTCCGGCCCCGGGCATGGTTACATCTCTTTCTCGCAGGACGTATAACGCTGCTCTCGTTGTGAAGGGGGTGCGGTTGAACACACACTAAGGAGATGCCATCGCTGCGTATTCTGCTTGCCGCGCTGCGTGTCGATTTATTTAAAAGCCTGTACAGCAGCTGTCCTTTTGCCACTTCGTGTCTCTGCCGCTAGCATTGTGAAGGGGGAGGGAGGGGGAGAGTTTGGGAGGGGGGATTAGGGTGGTTGAATGCACGCTAAGGAGAAGTGGTCGGATCGTCTGCTGGCTCTCTGCTGCTTCGAAGCTGTGTGTTTTGCTTGTTGTTTTAAAAGCTGGGAGCACATGAAGTGTGTCTGCCAAAAGCAATCCAACAACTGTTAGGGTTAGATGTCCGTGGACTTGTTTTAAATGATGTCTCACTGCCTTGTCCCACGTGACATTGTAAAAACAATACTTGTCCTTTATTTCTGGCCCTGGTTGTGGTTACATTTCTTTCTCGCAGGACGTATAACTCTGCTCGCGTTGTGAAGGGGGGCGGATGAACGCATGCCAACGAGATGTCGTTGGATCATCTGCTATCTTTCTGCTGCTACTGCTGTCACGCTGCCTGTCGATCATTTTAAAGCCTGTAGAGACGCTGTCCTTTTTGCCCACTTCGTGTCTCTGCCGCTCCTGTTGTGGGGGTTGGGGTGTTTGAACACATGCCAAGGAGAAGCGGTCGGATCATCTGCTGGCTTGTTGCTGCTGGAGAGCTGCCTGTTCTGCTTGTCGCGCTGCCCGATCATTTCAAAGCCTGTACAGCAGCTGTCCTTTTGCCACTTCCTGTCTCTGCCGCTCGCGTTTGGAGGGGGGGGGGGTTTGGGGTTGGGGCTGAACACACGCAAGGAGAAGCGGGAAGTGGTCGGATCATCTGCTGGCTTTCTACTACTGGCGAGCTGCGTGATTTGCTTGTCGTTTGTCGTTGTTTTAAGAGCCGGGAACAAGTTAAAATGTCTCTTGCGGGACTTCAAATTATCTTCAGACATCTCGTCTCCCTCCGCAAAATTTTTTTTTATAATAGAAAGATTATTCAGAATAAATGTTATACATATTTTCCCAGGAGCAGTGTTCATCATTGCTGCCTTATGGCTTATTATTCCTGACTTTGATTACTGGCCTACTTTCTCTTTGTACTGAGTTTGTACATTCTCATTATCTGAGTCATTAATAAGTGTAAACAGTAGGCTTCTCACCAAGTTTGAAAGACATCCATGTGTAAGTTGGTGTGCCCAACGATAGACTTTTGTTGCATCTTGGTTTAGTTAATGCTTTGTGACTGAAGATGCCAGAACAACTTCTGTTTTCCATAAATCCCTAATGGAAAATAAAGTTTATAAATAGCTTTGATTTGTGTTTTGTCAATTTAAATTGGGTTTTGAAAGGTGGGGAAGGGAACCTGAACATAAACAGGATCAAGCAAGAGAAAAAAGCATAATCAACTCGCTTTAAAAAGAAAAAACCTAACAAAGTAACCCAGATGGTGGTAACGTAAAATAATTCTGAAAATTGTTTTATTGTGCTGCTAAACCTGCTGCCCTAGTCTATGCTATTTGACTTAAACTATCAAATACACTCACAGTACATTCAGGTGGAGTATGTAATTACAAATGAGAGTGAAAGTTCATTACTATAAACACAAAATGTTCATTTTTAAAAGATTTTTTACTATGCAAATGAATTACATGTTTTTTAAATCTTAAAAAGTAATTAATGTATTGGGCAACCTTGTATTGTCTAGATTACAATAGTTTTCAGAATTGTTCCTTTTAAGGAATCGGTGACTTCCTCTGGTCCCTCTTCCCTATTTGTCTCTGAAAGAATAACACATTGCAGTACATAGGATGGATTTAGCATCTGTAATTGATGAATAAGCAAAGTTAATACAAGTCATATACATATACTATAGCAATTTGTAATATTTAGTTGTGTGCATGGCCAACATCAGATGGTTTGTCTTACTGATGGCAGGACAGACAGCAACAAACGTACACAGTCCATCTCTGTTTTATGTCTGTAATCAATCAGTAAATGTGACTTTGCTCCTTAACCAAATACATTATTATGCTGTTTTCCATGTGCTTGCCAAAGTACCCAAATTATTTGATTATAGAAATATCTGTCTGCTCCTTTGCAATGCAGATAAAGAGAAAAGGCAGAAACCATTTCATGGAACGTTTTATCCTCTAATGTAGTGGACTTCCAAGTGATAAATACAGGAAGATGACAGGAACACAGACAAAAAACCCTGGTTTAGAAACAATGTAAAAGACCTGGAGAGGAGAGATCAACGATATGTAGGAGAGAAATAGGGACTCGGAGTGAGATAAGGGCTAGTGTAGGTGCAAACCTGACATTAAGAAGAGTCAGAAGATACTTTGTGTCAGAAATTAAAAGAATTTTAAAGACACTTTGATATATCTTGGTTATCTCTAAAATCTACAAAGGGTATCCCTCTTTTGAGCAGAATGAGAATGTTATGTATTATCCAGAAAATAAATATATTTAAACAAATTTGTTTAACATTCACAAAGAGGGAATCTACTATATATTGCCTCTTTTTTGCCACTGACAGATCTAATGAAGGGTTACCTGGTACTTATGTGGACTATTAGTACGTTGCCAGATAGGACCATTACATTAATAAAAAGGCAGATAATTGGAAAATGCTTGCACAAGAAGCCCACTGATTAACATCACTTACACTTTCAAGGTCAAACCAAACAGTCAAAACCCATAAACCTTAGCAGATTGTGACAATGAATGGCCAGAGTTGTATTTGCAGTTGAATAAGAAACTAATTTCTCATTACACAAACCATTCATTTGCATGTATTATATATAGTAGTATTCTATTTTGTGTGTGTATGTATGTATGTGAATACATTGTGTTTACACGCATACCATATACTGTACCTCTATATTATAAAAAATATGAAAGAAGATGTCAAAACAAGAAAACATTTAAAATTTTTAAGTTTTAGATCTGATTCTAGAATGGAGAGCCTTTTGGGTTATTTGCATATTGTGTGGTTTTCTAATGCTTTTCTGGAGTGACACTGGTTTCCACTTGTGGTCCAAAGATGCATTGTCAGTTTAACTAATAGCATAATACTAATCATGGGTATGTCTTATTTTCAGTTTTCTAGCTTATTTTTATAGATTGGCATTTAATTTATTTTTGGGCAGTTTCCTAAAAAACAGTGTAATTTATAGTGCACATTTCCACATTGATGACACCATTCTAAATAATAAATCAAACTGAAGAAAATTAACAATACATTGGTCTTTGTGTTAGTGGTTATTCTAGGATGGTCTCCATGATTAACTCTTTTTCAGGAGGCTTTAGTTTTCTATACATTCAAAGTCCAATATTCTATTCACCCATCTATTCTTTCAGTATTAAACCCACTTAACCCTGGTCAGGGTGCTGGTGCTGGAGCCTTCTAACCACTGTATCACTGTGCCACTCAGAGTACTGTATATGTTTGTGAAAGTAAATGGTCTGTGGCAAGCAAGAGCAGAACAATGTGTATTTAATTACTTTTTTTATTAACTCCGTATGGACAATAATTCCATCAGACAATTGAAGTACAGTACATAGTAACACACACAGGTGAAGTGGCTAGGATATTGACATTAAAGCACAAAACTGCTTGTTCACTTATTCTCTACTATTTACTGTGACCCTGATCAGATCACTAGACCTGCTTGTGCTCAAAGGTAGGGGTGGGATGGATTAGCATTAAGCATGTACACTGTTGTAGTGAATCCTGACCTTTATATTGGATTTTATAAATAGACTTCTCAAATAATCAATATTAATAATAGGAAAATGCATGTGAACTCATAACCATGGGAAATATGCAAAGATGCCAAACATTTAACAAGAACACGAGAAAGAAATGTGTGTGCAAAAGGTCACAGTCTGATGCACTTTTCCTCTAAAAGGAGTTGCTATTCAAAACAGTTATTTAATGAAATAAATGATACACATAAGAGCTTCCTCAGGTGTGGATAAATTGTATGACAATGGAGTTTGTCTGTGTTGCAGGTGACTGAAAAAAACATTAATCTGGGTGTTGTGGGATGCAGAGATTAGAATAATATTGACTGATTTGTGAGAATTATTGAAGCAATACACAAAATCCTTCAGTCTGTGCTGATTAAAGCACCATGGCAGCTGGAGTCCCACAGTAAGCCAGGCTTGGATTTGGATGGAAACTTTCTCCTTGTGCCAGATTGAGCTTTTGGACCAGTGCCCATTGCCCAGTGGGTATTCAGACTGATAGATGGACACGCATAAACTGCGATGACTGGCTTTGTTTTTGCTACTAAGCAGGCATTCACTTTTGTCACGAGATGAATACCTTAACAAAACTAAGCTGAAGCCATTGAGAGTAGATTTCAAAATAGAAGGCAATCAGCATAAACCCCACAGCCATACAACTATAGGGTAAAACTTCCAGTCACACATAGAGGTTCACAACATGGAAATGTCAATCTTCTTTTTGAAGCCATTTCAAATAGTGTAAAAGGAACTATGGAATGGTAAGCTTTGAGAAAGATTAACACTCCCCCCAACCACATATCCATTAAAAAAGAAAACAGAACTGTCTGGGAAGGACAAGAGATATTAAAGAACTAAAAGTACTTTTCAGGAAAATCTGTGTATAAGGGAGAATTATTTGTAGCTTTTTGCAAAGAAATATGTTAGACATATATTTTCCAAAATTGCCACGCATACAGTGTCCCTTTTACTCACATTCATACACACAGATTACTGATCTAATCATTGCGTTGCACAGCTGCTGCAAACATTCTGGCGAACAGTACAAAGTAGCCTGCTGTGATGGTTTGGCATGCTTCAGATGTTTATTGCTTTAATTTTTTTGGGAGGTTCTTTCTTCAGTACATACATTTATTTATTTTTTATTTCTTAAAAGGTTGGCCTCAAGCTGTGGGTATCTTCTTACAATTTGAGAGTTCCTTCTTAAGAATCCAACCTTTTCTTTTTTTCTTTTTCCTTTTTATTTTTCATTCATTCATTCATTCATTCATTCATTCATTCATTCATTTATTTATTTATTTATTTGCAGCTTGTGGTTTGGGATCTAGGGATTTTTAATCATTCTTTTATAATTTATGATGCATTTCTTTACAGCTTAGCTCATCTGTGAAGCAGATGCTTTTACATGAGTATTTCACAGCCACCATTCCATTTCAGGTATAAATGTTACAATTTAAGAAACCTAATTTGTCATGATTGAATTTTTTTTTTGATTTTCGGCTGAGAACTACACAGTGACTCTAGCTCTGAAGTAATTCTAAAATAATTATCTCAAAATGGAAGTTGAAGGCAGTTAGAGTACTGAGCAGAGGTCATTGCTCGTGTCAAATCAATGATAGAATGAATATAGAACTAATCTGTCAAGTCTAGTAACGTGGCATGCATTAATGGCAGACTTTCATTGACCTTATCGATATTATGGGGGGTATTATTCTTTACAAATAAAACACAGAGAGCAGTGTTGCCTGAGAAACAAGCTTCAGTGTTTCCTGAAAGGAACACATGGACACGTGTAAAACATTCACATGTTTAAGTGTCCCTGCCATCACGCTTAGCACATTTTTTGATGCTAAGTTGATTTAAGTGGGTTGGAAGATGTATGTATGTCATATATTTCTCTATAAAAAATAACAGAGTGTGGACTTAAGTTTGTAAGAACAACAACATACTTAATCTTGAATTGTGGTTTAAATGAAGGGTTTAAACAGTGAATGCTGCATTCAACCAAAAAGAAAATCCAACCTTGAAGAGTTTCTGCACTACATGTCACTGTACCCTCCTCTCCTCTTCATACTCACACATTACGTACAGTTACATTTCAATTCTTTGCATTCCTAGCTCTACTCTCAAATTCTTTGTTTTATATTTTAAAATGAAATACACTTTTCATCTTTTGCATAACAGCATTTTGTATCATCTTTCCATTTCACCTGTTTGCCGATTAACTTGAAACGAGAAATACACAGTTTGGTAAATTGTAGCATATTAAGATTACTACTAAGTAGAGCAGTCAAGAAATGTAATTTGAAAAATGAAGTCTTGGATGACGGCAAATGTCTAAATAGGAAAGCTGATCATATTCTAAATAATCTTTTTTTTTTTTTTTTTTATTTACCTGTTTGACACTTCTATTGAAAGCAACTTTAGATGTTCGCATTTTCTGTGCAGTTGGAACAGAGGCATGTTAAGTGGCTTAATTTAAGTCGGGCACTGATCTACCAACTTTGTGATTTATAGTTTATTAACCATTTGGACAAAATGGCTTTTATCTATGTCTTGATAACTGCCATAGGGAAACTAAAGCTATTTCAGTTGTGGCCGAGTGACAAACAACAAATCCAAAGGAAAAATTTTGGGGTACCAACCCAGTCGTCCCCATTTAATCAAAAGAAAAGTCCAAACAAAATGGGTGCTCTATGGTGCAAAATAGAACTCAAAACGAGTCAAAATTAAAGAGTCATCAGGCTTGGCAAAAGGTTTCTAAGCAGTCTCAAGATAGGAGCTTAGTCCTGTGGTGTGCTCTTTTAACAGAGTGATGCCTCCTTCTGGCAGCCTTGTGATTTATAGGTGGAGGATGGGAAGGAGTGGAATCAATTGCCCTTGCTAGGCATCTTCTCGGTACAGTGTTGTGAATGAAAGAGAACATTGTTCGTGCCGGTGCCCCCTTTCGTCCCGGAGTTGTAGTACCTCAGATGAGACTAGAGAATGATCCACTAACGTGCATGCATGACACAGTACAATTCAAAACAGCGGCAAATTAATAAGACATTTATTTATCTATATTAATTAATTGTATATTTGTAATTTTGTAATGATTAAAACTATCAGGTACAATTTTCTAACTGGTTTTAGCCCAATGATCTTCAGTCTTACTACATTGGTAGTTTTTAAGCTGTGTTCACACTGCTATGTTTTTGTTCAAAAATGAAGACATTAGTCTCCATTTTCATCTTTTGTCCACACTACCCTGGCATTTTTTAGCTCCCAAAAACTGTGATTTCTTTAAAATGCTGTCCATAGCCATATACTTCTGAAAATGCCAGTTTGGCTTTGCAATGTGAACAGATGAAATCACAGACTTTTAAAAATGCAGACTCTTATCATGCTCTGATTTGTTTGTGTTAACACTAGTGTGGACAGAGATCATTTTGTTTAAAAATGCTGTTTTAAAACAGAAACAAAGTAGGGTGGACATTCCCTTAGATACTGTAGATACATTTAGTTTTCAAATAGCTTTTTCCATATAAAGTTGCAAAAATGTTAAATGTTAACATTTTTTATGAATATCTCTCTATTATAATAAAAAAATCCTGGGATGAGATGTGACTTTTTTCAGAGAGATACTTTCACGTCCCACAAGACGAGACTTTGTGTCCAGGGATTTAATCACGCCCAGGGCTGGAACTAAAAGACAAAGAGTAGATAACAAAGTAGGATGTTGTAAAGAATTCAAAAACATTGGTGTGAAAGAACTAAATTTCAAAAGTCTCTAAAAAATGATAGTAAAGATCGCATTACCACAAACAAATGGAACTTATTACTGTACTTTGTGAAATAACAAAACAGCGAAAAGAGATATATATGGAATGTATGGACATAGCTGATATGACAGACCTATGTAGATATTGTTTGGCTTTAAACTTTAAGTCGGAGACTTGTAGATCGTCTAATTCATGTTGCCATCAGGGAAAAGTACTGTTTCTTCCCAATGAAGAGGCGTATCCGTGAGAATTAAAAGATTTGTTGTTTGGTGAAAGTGAAATCCACATATGCGAGCGGCAGAGACACGAAGTGGCTGGCGTGTAGCTCAGGCTGGGGTGGGGGTTGGTGAGCGAAGCGAGTGGGGGGGATGCCCCCTAGTTTTTGTAAAAAAAAAAAGGAAACTAATGGAAGTTTAGAAGCTTACTTTTGTCGCACTGAATGTCAGTTATGCTGTAACAAACAGTGCAAAGACTGGTGCCATTGAATTCTAAAGTTATAACAGAATATTACATTAAATCATCTATACTGTATGCATGTTATACTGTCACATGGCAGTATCATAAAATCATCATAGAATTATCATTAAATCATGGAAAGCTTGAGCTGTAGAACTGAGTGGAATATTGATACTGGAAAAATGTGGCGATACATTACAAATCTTTAGCCATTTTAGGACTGATAGGACTAGAAAGATTTGTTTTGTTTCTCTTGTTTTCATTTGTATAAAAAATCCACCTTTGAAAGTCATCGATGTACTACAACTACTTGACATCATTTAGACATTTTTTCTATATGAATACACAGTGGTATTCACAGTGGTATACTGAAATGCTGTAGCTGAAATGTAAATCCTACATGTTAGATGTTCAGATGGCCATTTGCATTTAGTGTGCACACAATAGGATTCTTCATATTCTGTCCCATGTGAGGAGATTAAATTTGTCATAACAGTTGTTTATAGGTTCTAAACAGCTGATTCTCATACATTCTTACTGACTGTTTCACACATCATAGGCAAAAGCATGCCGTCCAAAATTCTTCATCTGTCTCTTCTTCATGTTAGCACATACTGTTGCACATTTCTTAATGTTACCAAGTAATTTTCAACAGTGATCATTCTGAAAGCCCTTATACAAAAACATTTGATTCTAATATACCCAGAAATTAAATGTTACATTTTATGTTAGGAGCTGTGGCCATGGGGTGGGCCATTTCCTATTTTTAAATTTCAGTGGTCTCTGTTCCCACAGCTTTTCAGTGCTGGAAACTCCCCACTGGAGCAGTAAAAAGTAAGCAGATTTCCCCACAAATACTCTCCCTTTACCAACACCTCCACCCATCTCCATTTCAGTAAAGCTGGTTATTTCAAATCTAGAATCAAGGAAGAGATTAAAAGTTTGAAGTCTTAAAGTAATTTGATGTATAATTTTAAAGCACACTTTTTTGTGGAATAATTGATATTTATTTTGTAGCCCATTAACCATACTGTCTGAATTATGGTTCTTGCTTCAACACAAGGAAAATACATAGCAAAATGTTCACTGTCTAAATTTTGATCGGTAAGATGTTTCAGATGTGAAAAATGAAAATTTTCAATTACATTTCCCATTGGCAATTTTCATTTTAGAATCTTCCCAAGCCCTGCAAAGCAAACATTAACTACATGCCAACTGCCTTTTTATTCAATGAAAAGAAACACTCTTGATGAAGTCTGTTTGTTATTTCCTTTTAAATGTATGATTTTGTGAACTACGATAAGAATCTTGCATGTAATTTGAGAATGCTGAGTATGAAAGGAATCTACTGAAAACGTATAATAGAGAATTTCCCTCAATTTTCTCATCTGTTAACTAGGCATCAAAAGTAATTATGATATACAGTATTTAATTAATTTGCTGAATATATAGTCTGTTCAAAAAGTTAAACAGATTTCCTCTGTGTAAATTAGTTATTTTTGACAATGTTTAGAATGAGTGGAAGATGCATATTCTGTGTCCCATCCAGTATTGTACATTTTTTAACATATTTTTCCTAATATTGGGTATAATAAGGTCAAACATGCAAAATTCACTTTCAGTTAAAAACAATTATTTACTTTCCAATAGCTTGAAGTGCTTGTCTTTGAATTTACAGTACAAATTAGGTGCATCTAACACAAATATAATCCAATCTGAACAATCTGTGTCTTGCACTTTGTTATACGGTGATTTTTTTTTCTCATTCTCAGCTGTGCCTAAAGTATATATTAAATTTATGTACTAAACTTTATTATTCCCAATGTTTTATGCATTAGCTGCTAATATTATTAAAGGAATCATATTTGAATGCTGTGCCCTGATAAATATTACTGATGACCAATACCTGATGCAGTCTAATGTTTGTGTATTATGTCAAAAGCTATGGAAATGAGGCATTTTGATATCTTGCTCTCTAGGGAGATGTTAGTTCCTCCTTCTATGCATTGTCACTGGCAACTAAAAATATCAGAAAAATAAAATGTCTCAATGAGGATTCTGATGGGTGGTAAGAACCCATACTGTAGGGACAAATCAAAGTCCTCTCAAGAACACATTCAACTCAGCAGGCTTCAGAAAATTTTAAGAAGTATTAATTGTCAGAATTCTTCCCAGCCAATTTTCCAACTATTTGGAAGTGATCAGTGTGATGGAAGCCAGGATGGGTGTTTTGTCAGATGTGAAGACTCTGAATTGATATAATATGCAATTTTTTTATGAATTAACCAATTAATTATTTATCACAAATATTTAAAAAATAATTTTGCTGGTTTTACCCTATTGCATGTGGTGCATACAGCATAATGAAAAGGCAATATGGCATGATATACAGTATATTGTCAAATCAGTCAGTCAGTCAGTCATTGTCCAACCCACTATATCCTAACACAGGGTCATGGGGGTCTGCTGGAGCCAATCCCACCAAGCACAGGGCACAAGGCAGGAATAAACCCCGGGCAGGGTGCCAGCCCACTGCAGGGCACATGCACACACACACACCAAGCACACACTAGGGACAATTTAGGATCACCAATTCACCTAACCTGCATGTCTGTGGACTGTGGGAGGAAACCCACGTAGACATGGGGAGAACATGCAAACTCCACACAGGGAGGACCTGGGAAGCGAACCCAGGTCTCCTTACTGCGAGGCGGCAGTGCTACCACTGCGCCACCGTGCTGCCCCATCTGCAAATCACCCATCCTCTTATCACCTTTTGCTGGTTTTATTAATCTTCCTACTAAAATACTGGCACTTTAATCTGAACTACGTGATTTAATTTCCTTCATAGACTGTTTACAGATATTGGTGGAATTTTATAAGGTTAAGTGTGACCTCATTTTGGTTGTATTTTGAAGGTGGAGCAAGATCTGTTGAATGTGTTTAATCATAGGATTGAGATCCTTGGAGCAACCACAGGAGCAAAAGGTAAGTCATACAGAAATAAAAAAAAATCATTACAAAAAAGTAAATGAATGTATCTTATCTTTATTAGGGAGAATCTTGAAACTTTATTTCAAGATTGGTTTCTTATAATGGGCAGCACATGAATATTGTCATCCTTTATGGTTTTTCACTTATACATTTTTATTTTTGGATTTTTTTTTGTTTGCTGTCTGTTCAGTATTCTTTAAAGGCTATGTAGTCATATGTTATTTGTACAATATTAACCGACACCAATGCAGTATGACACAAAAGCAATATTTGAAAATTTGATCAATTTGATTCTATTTAAGATAAAAAGTGTAGAGCCTAATTTGGAAAAGGAATATTTTGAGTGATGTTTATGCAGATGTTTCACAGTTTTTTAAGTTTCTGCACCTCATATGAAGGTACAGTTATGAGACCTCGTCAACAAATAAGACAAATAAAATGCACATCTTGAATTACAGCTTAGGTTCTAGCAATACCCATTCTGATTAATGTTTAATTATTTAGAACGGAGCCTTGCAATTTGTTTTTATTATCCTGACCTTTAACAATTTAGTATAACATTGATAAGCAGCAAACTTGATAGATGTAAGTAACACACAAAAGTGATGTTACTTACCTTGTGTCCTAAATTATTTCTCTACTGGTTTGTGTTGTCTTTATGTTTGCATTGATGTCCCGAAGTAGCTCCTTAAATGTTATTTTTTTGTTACTCTAGATAGGAACTAATGATCTGCTTTATTTCTGTGGTTGCATGTATTATAGTAATACTGGAATGCTCCTTGTTTATTACTGGTGATTCAATTAGTATATCAGTAGAGAAGTCTCCTATGGCATTATCATTTAATGGCAGTTTTTGACCTTCTATGCTGTAACTGGGGTTAAAAAGCACCTCAGATGTTTGGGAAATTTTGAAAAATTAAAAACTGACATGCTTTTGATGCTGGGATGAATTTTCAAGCCCTTTTTGATGAGATGGTTCTAGGGATTTGTTGAGCCTAAAAGTAGGCTAAACATTTCATATACTGTATATATTGCATTTAAGTGTTAATTACTTGCTGTGCAGTTTTTCTTAAGTAGTCTAAATGCTTACATAGTTAAAATGCAGCATTTTTTGTTGTTCAAATAGGATTATAATCATTATTTGAAAATGTTTCTATTTTATTGGAATATTTTAAAGGTTTATGTATTGGTAAGTATGTGTCAGTATAAATTTAAATTAGACATCTGAAAGTAAGATTTTTTTGTAAGACGCTCTTTGATAGTTAAGAGGTACAGTGAGGAACTGTATGCACCACAAATTATCATATGTATAAGCATTTTTAATTGTATTTCTTGAGTGTTATAGATATTTAAAATTAAATGCTAGTACTATTAATGTTGAATTTAAACAATTTGGCTAATTAGCCTTCTACTTTGGTGGACCTAGGTGCACAGTTGCTTTTTATAGCTTTCAAAATCTTATACTTACATTCACCTAGAGGTTGGCAATAATGAACTTCTTACCTCTATGAATGTGAAATTGCTTTTATTGTTTGGGTGCTGTACAAAACTGCAAATCTTTAATATAAAGAGGTTTTATACAAAGTGTCCAGTTTATAGAAATGTACATTGACCTGACTGGAGCTAGGTCAGCTTGTTGAAAATTGATTAGCATATGCAAGTAAATTACCTGCATTCTGGACGTGACAATAACGACCCTGAAATACAGGGCATGTACGGTTTACTTACGTCACCTAACTGGGTGCCATGTGATGTTTATTTGTGAAACTTGATTAATGTCAGTTGATCTTAATTTTTTTTAACCACTAAGGGTTTGTGTAGTTCTTATTGGAGCAAGGGCACTTTGTGAATGAAATGTATGTATTATAGCAACTCATGCAGGTCAGGTGGTAGCAGCAGGTGAATCAGTTCAGCTAAGCAGTAGAACAGCAAGTAAATAATTTCCAATTAAGGAGGGAAGTCAATGCAATACACCATGCACAAGCCAAAATGCATTGGCTCTAGGAGGAAGGGGATTGAAAACACATTTAAGCAAGGGGGAGTTTAGGTAGTTATTGTATTGTTAGTTGAATTTAATTAGAAAGAAAGGAACCGAGAAAAAGACAGTTTTTTGGTCAACAGACATGTCTAGTATGAGATAAAAACACATTCAGCAGTGTGGAATTGTAGTTGTGTGTATGTGTGTGTTTGAGTAGTACACAGTAAATACAAGGCTTAGAGAGGGCCAGTAGGTATTAAACAGATGTTGCATTTCCTTAAATTCACATTTATTTTAAATTTTAAAAGGGACTAACTTTTACCAAAACAAAGTTTAAATATGAAGTCATGCAAGTCCTGCATGATTTTGTATTTTATAGGGGCTAGCTTCAAAGAAGTGTGTTCTCAAGAGGTTTACATCTGTGAGAGGTGCCAGCTGATCCAGCATTTCAAGCTCAAGGTCATGGAACTTGAGCAGAAGTTGGGTAGCCGGCATTATAATAAAGAATTTACAGATCTAGCCCAGGTGTTCTTTAGGGAGATATTGTGCACCCACAAATTGGCATGGAAAGAGACTCCATACCAGAGAGGCAGAAACAGGTGGGTCATACACAATACAAGAGGTGTACACTGTTCTGGGCCATTAATCCACAGTTGGAGGTGTCCACCCATTTTAAGCACCTTGCAAAGCTGAAAGTTGACTGAGAGATGATACCATAGGTGAGGATGAAGTGCTTCCAAACCAGACCTCACAAAAAGAAAGGTAGAGGGTGATTCAGTCATTAGGGAGATTAAAATGCAAGTTTCTTCCACAGATAGTCTCATACAGTATGTTTCTTTCTGGACGTACAGGTAAAAGGTCTCCCTGGATGGGTGGATGTGCTCTAGCATGGAGCAGTGGTGGGTCCAGTTGTTGTTGGAACAAGTGACATACAGTACACAGAGACAGACTGTCCATTCTACAAGCCAAATTTAAAAAGATAGGTGCTAAACTTAGGTGCAGAACTGACAAGTTATTTTTCTCTGTAATTTTTGCCTGTGACACAGGTCAGTCCAAGAAAGATAAAAAATGAGAATATTTAATGCATTGCTCAAATCTTGGTTCACGGGACATTTGGGCTACTTTTGCAACATATGGTATCTGTTTCATTGTGGTATGTTAAGTTTGAACTGGAGGAGCACCAATGTGTTAGGAAGGGATATAAGTAGGTTAGTTGAGGATGGTTTAAACTAAGGAATGAGGGTACAGGGAGTTTAAGACAATCTAGGTTTAGGACAGATAATGGTATAAATACAAATATACAAAATAACTTTGAACGTTCTAGTCCACTGTGAAGAAGCCAAAGCAAAGTAAATAATACATTATATATTATTAATACATATCTTCCCTTAATGATGCTGGGAGTGTGCGTGTATGTGTGTGTATATACAGTACAGGCCAAAAGTTTGGACACACCTCCTCATTCAATGTGTTTTATTTATTTTCATGACCATTTACAGCACTCCATCACTCTCCTTCTTGGTCAAATAGCCCTTACACAGCCTGGAGGTGTGTTTGGGGTCATTGTCCTGTTGAAAAATAAATGATCGTCCAACTAACCTGACTTCTGCACAACACAACTGCTGGTCCCAACCCCATTGATAGAGCAAGAAATTCCACTAAATAACCCTGATAAGGCACACCTGTGAAGTGAAAACCATTTCAGGTGACTACCTGTTGAAGCTCATCGAGAGAATGCCAAGAGTGTGCAAAGCAGTAATCAGAGCAAAGGGTGGCTATTTTGAAGAAACTAGAATATAAAACATGTTTTCAGTTATTTCACCTTTTTTGTTAAGTACATAACTCCACATGTGTTCATTCATATATATAATTGTAATAATTAGGATAGGATACAGGGCATAGATGAAAGTGGACCATGAGGAACTAGGACACTATACAGAAGCAAGGAAGAATGTTAATAGAATCTTAGGTTATATAGTACAGTATGTAGAATACAAGTCAAGTTATGTTTATGTTATATAGCACAAAAGAGAAGCTTCATCTGGAATATTAAGTAGTTTTGGTTTCCATATTTTAAAAAAGACATAGCAGTGCTCTCCAGAGAAGAGTGACTAGGCTGATTGCAGGAATGAGAGGTATGAGCTATGGGTACTAGCTTGTGATAGAGCTTATTGAGTAAGAGCAAGTATCCTCTGTCAGTTTTGCTGATTCTGTTACAATTGTTACAAGTGGAATAGTAAGAGATTTCATCCATGAAAATCTCTGAATATACCATTTAAAATGCCTATATCTAATCATTAAAGAGAAATGTGTTGCAGATGATTGGTTCAGTTTATTTTAAACAATAATTGTTTTATTTAGAGTGGAAAATTACATGGCAGTGGGTTTAGCTAATAGTAGTTTCAAAAAGTGTACCACAGAGTGTGTCAACGGTGTTTGAGTCTTTCGTGCAATCCTTTGAATTTACATGGGTATATCATCTTGTTTGAAATAAGTTTTGTACTGTTAAAAGATTTGTACAGTTGTTTTAAGAAATAATTGGATAAGCACAGGATACAGATGTGAGAACAGTACAGGAGCTTAAGGACAAGGTGTGAAATAGCTGTAGCAGTTCTTAGTGTTACCATTTAAGTTACAGTCATATGAAAAAGTTTGGTAACCCCTCTCAGCCAGAATAAAAATTTACTCTACTTTCAACAAAAAAGATAACAGTGGTATGTCTTTCATTTCCTAGGAACATCTCATTACTAGGGTGTTTTCCGAACAAAGAGTTTTAGTGAAGCAGTATTTAGTTGTATGAAATTAAATCAAATGTGAAAACCTGGCTGTGCAAAAATTTGGATACCTTTGTAATTTTGCTGATTTGAATGCATGTAACTGCTCAATACTGATTACTTACAACACCAAATTGGATGGATTAGCTCGTTAAGCCTTAAACTTCATAGACAGGTATGTCCAATCATGAGAAAAGGTATTTAAGGTGGTCAGTTGCAAGTTGTGCTTCCCTTTGACTATCCTCTGAAGAGTGACAGCATGGGATCCTCAAAGCAACTATCAAAGGATCTAAAAACAAAGATTGTTCAGTATCATGATTTAGGGGAAGTCTACAAAAAGCTATCTCAGAGGTTTAAACTGTCAGTTTCAACTGTAAGGAATGTAATTTAGGAAATGGAAGGCAACAAGCACAGTTGCTGTTAAACCTAGGTCTGGCAGGCCAAGAAAAATACAGGAGCAGCATATGCGCAGGATTGTAAGAATGGTTACAGACAACCCACAGATCACCTCCAAAGACCTGCAAGAACATCTTGCTGCAGATGGTGTATCTGTACATTGTTCTACAATTCAGCACAATTTGCACAAAGAACATCTGTATGGCAGGGTGATGAGAAAGAAGCCCTTTCTGCACTCACGCCACAAACAGAGTCGCTTGTTGTATGCAAATGCTCATTTAGACAAGCCAGATTCATTTTGGAACTAAGTGCTTTGGACTGATGAGACAAAAATTGAAGTTATTTGGTCATAACAAAAAGTGCTTTGCATGGTAGAAGAAGAACACCGCATTCCAAGAAAAACACCTGCTACCTACTGTCAAATTTGGTGGTGGTCCCATCATGCTGTGTGGCTGTGTGGCTAGTTTAGGGACTGGGGCCCTTGTTAAAGTTGAGGGTCGGATGAATTCAACCCAATATCAACAAATTCTTCAGGATAATTTTAGCATCAGTCACAAAGTTGAAGTTATGCAGGGGTTGGATATTCCAACAAGACAATGACCCAAAACACAGTTCGAAATCTACAAAGGCATTCATACAGAGGAAGAAGTACAATGTTCTGGAATGGCCGTCACAGTCCCCTTACTTGAATATCCTCGAAAATCTATGGGATGATTTGAAGTTAGCTGTCCATGCTCGGCAGCTATCACATTTAACTAAACTGGAGAGATTTTGTATGGAAGAATGGTCAAAAATACCTCCATCCAGAATCCAGACAGTCATTAAAGGCTATAGGAGGCATCTAGAGGCCGTTATATTTGCAAAAGGAGGCTGAACTAAGTATTGATGTAATATCTCTGTTGGGATGCCCAAATTTATGCACCTGTCTAATTTTGTTATGATGCATATTGCACATTTTTTGTTAATCCAATAGACTTAATGTCACTGCTGAAATACTACTGTTTCCATAAGGCATGTCATATATTAAAAGGAAGTTGTTACTTTGAAAGTTCAGCCAATGATAAAGAAAAATCCAAAAGAATTAAGAGGGGTTCCCAAACTTTTTCATATGACTGTAAATCGTTTAATTTTAAGAAAAAGAAGTTAAGACAGTTTTAATAATCCTAAATCAAATTTTAACAATGAGGCCAGTGCAATTCAAGTCCTATTGGATGCTGGACTTTTTAGATGACGGTTTTGAGGAGCCAGTTATCTATGAGGGCTACATCTGCAGGAGATGCCAGCTGATCCAGCACCTCGAGCTCAGGGTTACTGAAGTGGAGGAGGAGTTGGCTGGCCTGCATTGTAGTAGAGCAGGGGCGCCCACACTTTTTTGGCTTGCGAGCTACTTTTAAAATGACCAGGTCAAAATGATCTACCTACATTAAAAATTATATATATATATGTATATACTAGCCAACCTGCGGCGTAGCATACGCTGCATAATTATTCATTGATGGGTGAAGACTTCCTGAAAGACACAGTTGTCCAAATGGGGTGGGTTTGAGGATACGACTGTGAGTGAATGAAAAGATGGAACTCTGGAGAGAGCAACATACAATTGTCCGTGACTGAAAACTGGTTTTGTCAGATACCGGCATATCTTTTTGAAAGTTTGGCCCTGTGCCTTATTAATTATCATTGCAAAGGCCATCTAACAGGAAATTGTCTGCGTGTAAAAGGTAAATTTGAATCTGATGGGGTCATTGAAATCTGGGGAATAAGGACAGTTTGTGAGGTTGCAGCCGCAATAGTTTTATACTCCAGTACATTGCGGTGAATGCTGGTAACAGAAAGTCTATTGCCATTACAGAGACCTCTTGCTGGCAGGAGGTTTCTGAAAAGCATGACAACTGAACCAATTTTAATTTTGAGTTTATGCGGAGGCATGCCAGTGGGAGTAAGACTATTAAGGCGTGCGGACACATGAGCAGGCAGTACGCATGCCTCGAGAGCGAGGGTGGACGTGGAAGGAGGATTAGAGTTGGCGGGCGGGGCTCTGTTGTGCGTATCCTATGACGTGGGAGGAGGGTTAGAGTTGGCGGGTGGGGCTCTGTCGAGCGTATCCCATGGTCAGGTGACTTAGTGAATTTTATTTATTTATTTATATATATATATATATATATATATATATATATATATATATATATATGAGTATCAGAGGTGGGTAGTAACGAGTTACATTTACTCAGTTACATTTACTTGAGTAACTTTTAAAAAAAATTGTACTTCTAAGAGTAGTTTTACTGCACCATGCTTTTTACTTTTACTTGAGTACATTTGTGAAGAAGAAACGCTACTCTTACTCTGCTACATTGGGCAACACTCGAATTGTTACTTTTTTTCCATTAGATAAAGTCTCACAGACAATTTTAATCTGCTCTGTGTAGCGTATGCTGTCAAGTTGCGCACACCCTTCCACTGTGTCTTCAGCTCTGACGCGAGGTTTTGGATGTTCAACAAATCAAGGTGCTGCAGCTTTGAGGACAGATGTTGCATTTTTCGTTTGAAAACATTAACTGAGCTAATCATATTGACCATGGTTTTCTCTTTTTCCTTGAAGCTGTAAATTAAGCTCATTCAACATGTTGGTCAAATTGGAAAAAAAATGCCAAGTCTAGCGGCCATTGATCGTTATTAAGTTGCTTGTATTCTGCATGTTTAATGACGAGGAGAAACTCCTTTCCTTTCGGCCAGGGGTCTTGAAATCACAGTAGGAATTTCTCCCTAGCCATCTGCATCAACGAAGGCATCTTTTATCATCTCTCCATCTTGGAAGGACTTCTTATGTTTAATGATCGAGTGACTCACCCGGAAGGATGCTTCGGTGTGTCTACCTTTGCTTTTGTATTCAGCCAAGTGAAAAATTACAGCTGTCCGATTAACTGCCATTTTAGTTCCCTCTCTTTTCTCTTTCTCAGATAAATTTTACGGAAGGAAGTCAGTTTCGTAGTTTTTATGAACAGTTTGAAAGTGCCTTTCCACATTTTCCTTCTTTGGAATAGCAATGATAGATTGACAAATCAGACAAATGCACTTTGATTGTGACATTTGTGAGAGAAAAAAAATCCTCTTCCAATTCTACATCCAGCCCATAACCAACAAATGTTTTTTTTAAAATCCCTTCTTTAGTCGATATAAATTGGAAGGCTAACTAGATCACTTTGATAGCCGGAGTTTTGCAGTAGCTCCCGCGTTTGATCTTGTGTGCGGGATGACCAGTGTGTTAGAAGAAAACAGATCTCAGACTGGCCGCCCTGTATGTCAATCAAGTGGCAAATACCATAGGGAGGATATATGATAGACAAACATTTTAAAAAAAATTTTTTGAATGCAACGTGATCTACTGCCTTTCCGATCTACCGGTCGGTCACGATCGACGCATTGGGCACCCCTGTAGTAGAGAATTGGCAGACCTGGCTCAGGTGTCCTTTAGAGCAGTGGTCCCCAACCTTTTTGACACCAAGGACCGCTTTACTAGAAACAAATTTTTCCAGAGACCTTGAGTGAGGTTTGGGGGTGAATGCGGCGGGGTGTTGGAGGTTGGAGTTTGTGGGGTGATTATGGGCGGGTTCGTAGAGCAGTTTTATACACAATTTACATTACATTTCTATTATTATTAAGTTATTAGTAATAGAAATTATACAGCTTACCATAATGCAGAATCTGTGAGAGCCCTGAGCTTGTTTTCCTGCAACTAGACGATCCCATCTGGGGACAATGGAAGACAGTGACACGCGAAGTGTGTTGCTTATGTTCAGTCTACTCCGTAATCTCGTTTTGGTTGTTGTCACCTCAGAAAACGCTGCCTCACAAAGATAGAATGTTGGAAATGGAGGCAGCTTCAATAGCTTCTTTCGCGTTATTTTAATCTCCTCCTGCCTACAAGTTATGCTGATGAGAATTTTTCTCAGCATTTCCTTGCGATAATACACTTTCAGGGTGCGAATGATGCCCAAATCCAATGGCTGAAGCACTGCCGTGCAATTGGGTGGGATGAATTCAACGTGAACACTATCTAAATGCGGAAGCATGTTGTGGGCAGCACAGTTATCAATCAGAAGCCAAATCATCCTTTTCTTCTTCGTATTGTGAGGTTTCTGAACTCTTTTGGGATCCCCCCCCCCCCAAAGGGAACGACACGCTGAAGTGCGTCTATTGCGCTATTGCCACGTCTGTGTGAGATTGTTTGTCCGGGTCCCAAGAGAGTTTAAAAACCTCATATTTTCTTGAATGAGTGCCGCATTAATAGGAATGTTTCTTGAACGAGCATCACTGAACCACATAAAATGGCTTTTTCGTTGTATTCAAATGCAGCAGTTCGCATACATTTGCAACCTGAGATTTTTCTTCTTTTTTGCATATAACAAAGACATATGAGAGTGAGGGTCGACTTGTTCTCAATCCTACTTTTTGTAAAAATTGATTGATTTGTATAGAATGATTGCAATAAAATTAATAAAATTTAAAAAAAAAAAAAAAAAGCAAAGACATATGCATTGCATTTGTCATTCCAACAGATTGCACATCACAAACATTAACACTGTTATCGTTTTTTCGTGTCTGCCATTTCTATAGGAGGGTGACCAATAATTTAAATTCTAATGGATGTTTTTCAAATGTTGACGAGCAATAAGCAAAAGGTATCACTGAAAACTACAGAAAACAAAAACAGCAAACAAAACAGTACGAGGAATGTTCGAGGAAAGAACATTTTTTACAATGTTTCTGTCTGGGGATTGTTGTGCAAATGTGCACAACTGAGCTGTGACCACAGAACTAACTGCTCTGTGGATGATTCATTCAAGCATTTCAAGGTCACTTTGTTGTAATGAAAGTATCTGCTGCTGAATGTACTTCGTAGTAACAAGATTTCTATAGACTCGTGTCATATGGGGAAACTGTCAGAAACATAAAAATACTTCGTTGTAATACTCTCTCATCTCGTTCTCTCTCCTCTCTCTGTGCTGCTGCACATCCCCACCTGCCTAGCGTTCTCAAAAGTGTCCTCCGCGAAGGGGGCAGCCTTTTTGCTGTAGCCCTTTAGTGAGTGAGTCTCTGTTGCCGGCAGTTCTCTCACGGCTCGGCTGTCAGACGGCCACGGCCCGGGGGTTGGGGACCCCTGCTTTAGAGAGATAATGTGCACCCCAAAGGTGGTATGGGAGGAGATTCCAGACCAGACAGGTAGAAATAGGTGGGTCACAGGTACAAGGTGTAAGGTAAAGGGTGCACACTGTCTGGCATCAACCCCAGAATTAGAAGTGTCAAACCGTTATCACTTCCTTGCGTAGCTGGATGGTGTCTCTGATGATTCTGAGGTGATAGGCAGGGATGAGGAGCCCCAACAGGCTACCTTAAAACCAGTTCACAGAAAGAAAGAGGTAGTGATAGTTGGGGACCCAATCATTAGGGGGATTGAAGTGCAAATGTGTTCCAGAGACAGAGTCTCGCACGGTGTGTTGCCTTCTGGGTGCACAGGTGGGGGACCTCACTGAAAGGGTGGATAGGCTCTTGGCCAGAGTGGGGGTGGATCCAGTTGTCATTGTCTATGTTGGAACAAGTGGCATACATAAGGGTAGTGTGTCAGTTCTGCAATCCAAATTCAAAGAGTTAGCTGAGGAGCAGAACTGACAAGGTAGTCTTCTCTGAAGTTCTGCCTGTGCCACGCAAGTCTGGGTAAGATTGAGGAGATTAGAATGCTTAGCATGTGGCTCAAACCTTGGTGCAGGGCAGAAGGGTATAGGTTTATGGGACATTGGGACTCCTTTTAGAACAGATGGAACCTGTTCTGTCATGATGGGTTAAAACTGAACTGGAGGGGCACCAATGTATTTGGGAGGCATATGAGTAGGCTAGTCAAGGATTGTTTAAACTAGGAAATGCGCTGCAGGGAGTTTAGGACATGCCAGGTTTAGATCTATTCATGGAGGAACAAACAACATTGTTGAAATAAAAAACGCATAGTAATGTAACTTCTTAGCCAACATTCAAATGTAGGAGTAACACATTAAAAATAGCTTGCGTTAATGCTAGAAGTATCAAAAATAAGGTAAGTGAGTTGGAGCTGTATGTAGCAGAGCATAATTCTGATATTATAGCATTAACGGAAACCTGGCTAAATGACAAAGATGGGGATGAGTGTAACATAGAGGGATATACATTTTTTAGGAAGGCAAGACAGAACATATAATATAATAATAATAATAATAATTTTTATTTATGTAGTGCCTTTCAAACACTCAAGGACACTTTAGAATTCAATAAACACATTAACAAGACAATAAAAATTAGGTTAGGAGCATGCACTGATATAGCACATTGCCGCACCCACCACATGACAATCCAACTCGGGAACCGGACTAGGACCCGAGTGCAGCCATGCAACGGGTGACACCTCAACACCACACTAGTTCAGATGGAGTGGAACAGTGTGAGGTTTTTTATGGTGGCTGGAGTGGCAATTCTGCCATCAACCCCCAAGTTTTTAAAAGAAAATGAATAATACTTATTGAAGAGATGTGTTTTTATCAGGAGTTTGAAATAAATAATAGATTTTTCCTCACGAAGGTTGAGAAGAAGAGCATTCCAAATTTTAGAGGCTATCACACTGAAAGCTCTGCCACCCATAGTTACTATCTTGTATTTGGGTACAATGAGTAAGTTAGCGTCTGATGATCTAAATGCACGAGCAGGAGAGTAAGGAAGCAGCAGCTCAGACAGATAATGAGGGGCTAAACCATGAAAGGCTTCAAATGTGAGAAGAATTATTTTTTTATTTGATTCCTGAGAAGACTGGTAACCAATGCAAATCATAAAGGACAGGAGTGATGTGAGCAGATTTTTTAGTGTGTGTAAGTAGACGAGCAGCAGAATTCTGAACATATTGTAATTTATTGATATATTTAGTCGGGAGGCCATAAAACAGTGCATTGCAATAGTCCAGACAGGTAGTGATGAAAGCATGAATCAGTGTTTCAGTATCCTTCACACTGAGGAAAGTATGCAGATAAGCAATGCTGCAAAAATGAAAAAAGTTGTCTGTACTATTGAGCTAATGTGTGGTTGAAAAGTAAGAAGCTGAACAAAGATGACAACCAAATTACGGACTGATGCTGAGGGTTCAACCAGAATCCCATCGACATCAATTTTTAGCCCATGAAGGGTAGAGAGGACAGATTTGGCACGCACTAATAAGATTTCAGTTTATCAGGACTAAGCCGTAAAAAATTATCTGTCATCCAATGATTGATTTCCTGAATGCAATCAGTTAATGCAACAGGTGAAGATGATGTAGTTGCATCAACACTTATGTAAAGTTGTGTGTCATCAGTACAGCAGTAGAAGCTTAGACCATACAGACGAATAATCTCACCTAACGGGAGCATTAAGATGTTAAAGAGAATTGGACCTAGAACTGACCCTTGAGGGATACCTTGTGTGAGTGAAGTAGTGGCAGACTTGTGTTCCCTAATGAAGAGCTATGATGTGAACCAAGAAAGAGCAGCACCAGAGATAACAATAAAGTCGGGACAGTAAAATGTCATGGTTAACTGTATCAAATGCTGCGCTTAAGTCAAGGAGAACTAGAATAGCGGCCATCCCAGAATCTATGGTTATAAGTAAGTCATTGGTTACCCTAAGTAAAGCAGTTTCAGTGCTATGTAGGGCTCTGAATCCAGATTGAAAAGGCTCAAGCGAGTCATGCAAGTTTAAATAATCATTAAGTTGAGCAGCAACAACCTTTTCTAAGAAGAGAGAGATTGGGCGATTAAGATTTTAGCTGTAACGGATCTAAGCCAGGTTTTTTGAAGACAGGGGTTACAGCAGTAGTTTTTAAATCACTTGGAACAACACAGGTGCAGAAACTACAGTTGATAAACTTTCCACTCCCATTTCTCATTTTATCTGTACAAGCCTTAATCAGTAAAGTAGGGGCAGGGTCTAAGTGGCAAGTAGATTGATTTAATTTAGATATTATTTCAGCAATATAAGTTGATGTAGTGGGGTTAAATTTAGATAAATAAACTGAAGATTTAGAAGTAGAAACGTTCAACAGAGATGAGGAATGTTTGGTAGAGAAACCTATATATATAGTCATCATTTTTGACTGAAAATAGTCCAAAAATAGATTACAGTGCTCAACAAAGGAACAAGGATTTTTAACAGCAGGTTGACAAAGTCTGTTAACTGTATTTAAAAAAAGATATCTAGGGCGACAAGTATCAAAGTGAATAAGTGTGGAAGAGTACTTTGAATGTGCAGCTGATAAGTCACATCTGTATTCCTTCAGGTGTTCAGTGTAAGCCAGGGCATGAACAGCCAGACCAGTCTTCTTCCAGAGCCTTTCCAAACGGCGACCAGTTTGTTTCATGGTACGAAACTCTGCTGTAAACCATAGAGAGGTCCGGGTATTATGAACAATCAAGGATTTAATAGGTGCATAATGATCCAAAATTTGTGACAATGTGGAATTATATAGAGACAAAATCTGCATAGGGCAAGACAACCCAGAAACATCATGGAGACAGGAAGCACAGACAGACATTGAAAAGGATAACTGATCAATATTCTTGATATTACGATAGGTTATTTTAGATTTTAGACTTATTTTAGGCAGGGGATAAGTGAAACTAAATTCAATCAGCTTGTGATCTGAGATACCAATAGCAGAACCAGATGTACAAACATTCTGCAGACCAGTGGAACATACAAGATCCAGAATATAGCCCTTAGCATGGGTTAGAAAATCAACACACTACACAAAATTGAAACAATCCAGTAACGAACACAGCTCACAAGCAGATGGATAGTCAGTATCCACATGAATATGAAGGTCACCAAACAAAATAACTGCAGTAGACATGCCACATACAAGAGTGAGTATTTCATAAAGATGAGAGAAAAAATCCAGCTGAAGCATAGGAGGCCTGTAAATTAATATAATGTGCAGCAAAGCCTTTCCAGTGACTTTAACAACTAGGTATTCAAAAGATGTAATGTTGTGAAAATCAACAGTTGTTGCTTTAAGACAATCACGTTGAACCACCACCAATCCACCACCTCGCCACGTCAGATGGGGTTTAGACAAGTAACTATAACCAGCGGGCATAAGCAGATTTAATTGTAAGTAATCATCTGGAATTTGCCACATTTCTACAAGGAACAGCATGTCCAGTTTTTTAGAAGTAGATAAGTCATTGAGTAAAGTAGTTTTATTTGTTAACGATCTGCAGTTCAGGAACACACAGTGGAGAGTTAAGTCAGATTATAATCCTTGGTTACTTTAGTCCAGTAACTGCGACAGGTGTCTCAGCCAATTCGTCTGCCTACTCCATTGTCCTGCAAGTAGTCTTTTTGATAAAACAGGTCTAACAGACCAAATCGTGGAGATAGTGTCAGCGGATGCAGAGGTAATATTAAAATGACGCCGAGAGGAGCATTGTATTTACCACGGACGAGCAATGGTAAGCTCCATGCATAAGGCGTATGTCACCGCATCCAGTCTAGAGTGCATACGGTAAGGCATAATTGTGTTGAAGTGTAGGTAATCATCATCAGAAAAAGCAATATCAGCCACCACCACTTTGGCCAGAACCCATAAATTAAATCCATCTGAGCAATTAACATAGCCAGCTAAGAAACTCTTAATCCTAGTCAGCTAATAAAGTAAGCACTTACTCACCAACCTTGCTGGCTCAGGATAGAGTACAGGGGAGAGGGCTTGTGGAATATAGGCAGCGAACAGAATAAAACTTTAGAAAAACTCCAGCATAAATCCAGTGAGAATCCATCCAGAAAACATAAACAGCACAAGCAAGGCAGAGGACGTAGTAACAGCAACAAAGCAAAACAGAGCAAAAAAGACACCATTGAGAAGCGGCAGCCAGATCGTGCACAGCGTACTCTCATCTGGATCCGGATGTCCCCTTCAGTTGGACGATGAGCCCCATCTTGGTGAGGACATGTGGCTTTGCCTGGAAAATATTAGGGAAAGAGGCCTTATTTTAGGAGTGTTTTATAGACTAATTCAGACAGTAATTTCAACAAGCATCTTTTTAGTAATATCAAAAATGCAAGTTTACAGGGAGATATTATAGTCATGGGGACTTTAATTATCCAAATATTAACTGGGATAACCTTGCAGATGGAGGAGCACAAGAGCAGGAGTTTTTAAAAGTAATCATTGACTGTTTTTTTAACACAGTATGTTAAAGCATTAACACGGAGTGAAGCTTGTCTGTATTTAGTATTTTGTAATAATCAAGATAGAATTGAGGGTGTAGAGGTGATTGAACCACTAGCATCAAGTGATCATAATATAATACAATTCTCAGTATTTTATATGAATACAGATTTGCAGACTAAAATTAAGTTGAACTTTGGGAGGGCAAATTTTGACCAGATGCAACAAAGTCTAAGGAGGATGCACTGGGATAAGCTTTTAAGTGTGGAGACAGTCAAGGAGCACTGGAACAGGTTTAAAAATGTTTTACATGTAATGCAGGACAGATGCATACCTAAATTTGTAATTAATTGGAAATTTTTAAAAACTCCACAGTGGATTAATAAAGATTTAAAAAGAAGCTGCAAAGGAAAAAAACTGCTTTATAAGGCATATAAGACTAATGACTGCAAAGTGAATCGTAGAGCATATGAGAACATGAGAGAAACCATTAAGAAGGATATCAGGGAGGCTAAAAAACAGTTCCAGGGGAATATAACAGATAAGGTGACCGAAGACCTTAAGAGATTCTTTCAGTATTTTAGTAGTAAAAGAACAGTCAAGGAGGAGGTCAAGTGCATCAGAAATAGTAAAGGGGAATTAAAAGATACAGACAGTGAAATAGCAGATGCCCTAAACTTACATTTTTCTGAGGTCTTCACAAATGACCAAGTGGATAACCTCCCAGTGGTAAACAGGTCTACTAAGGAGGTACTGAGGGATTTGGAAATTGTAGAGGGAGAAGTACTGCTCAGATTAAATAGGCTGAAATCAAACAAATCACCAGGACCAGATAATACTGTATTTACCCTTGAGTTCTTAAGGAGGCTAGCAAGTACATATATAAACCCTTGACACATATTTTTAAGAAGTCACTGCACACTGGAGAGATTCTGAAGGACTGGAAACTGGCAAATATACCATTATATAAAAATGGTGACAGGGCTGATCCAAGCAACTATAGGCCAGTAAGCTTAACATGCATCACAGGAAAATTATGTAAGGGATTATTAAGGATAAGATGGAGCAACACCTGGCAAGGACAGGAGTTATTCGGAACTGTCAGCATGGGTTCAGAAGAGGGAGGTTGTGTTTTACTAACATGCTGGAATTCTATGAGGAGGCATCAAAAGGATATGATCAAAGTGGAGCATATGATATTATTTATCTTGACTTTCAGAAAGCATTTGATAAGCTGCCTCATGAGAGGTTGGGCATCAAACTTAATGAAGTGGGAGTTCATGGTGATGTTTTTAGATGGGTGCAGAATTGGCTCAGACACAGGAAGCAGAGGGTGATAGTGCAAGGAACCTCATCAGAATTGGCTGATATTAAGAGTAGTGTTTCACAAGGGTCAGTGCTAGGGACACTGCTATTTTTAATATATATTAATTATTTAGATAGGAATATAAGTAACAATCTGGTTAAGTTTGTAGATGTTACCAAAATAAGTGTATTAGCAGATATTTTGGAATCTGTTATATCATTATAGAAGGATTTGATTTGTGGCAGATGAAATTTAATGTCAGTAAAGGTAAATTATCACACATAGGAAGTAAAAATGTTAGCTTTAATTACACAATGGGATGTTGGAAAATCGAGAGTACATGTTATGATAAGGATTTAGGAGTCATAGTGGACTCTAAGCTATTGACTTCCCGACAGTATTCAGAAGCCATTAAGAAGGCAAGTAGAATGTTAGATTATATAGCATGATGTATGGAATACAAGTCCATATAGGTTATGCTCAAGCTTTATAATGCACTGGTGGGGCCTCATCTGGAGTGCTATGTGCAGTTTTGATCTGCAGGCAACAAAAAGGACATAGCAGCACTAGAAAAGTCCAGAGAAGGCAACTAGACTGATTCCAGGCCTACAGGGGTAGAATTATGAGGAAAGATTAAAAGCTGAGCCTATACAGTTTAAGCAAAAGAAGATTAATAGGTGACCTGATTGAAGTGTTTAAAATTATGAGGGGAATTAGTACAGTGGATCGAGACTGTTATTTTAAAATGAGTTCATCAGGAACACGGGGACACAGTTGTTCTTTAAACAAAGAACAATAGACACTTAGAATAAGCTACCAAGTACTGCGGTAGACAGTAAAACTTTAGGGAGTTTCAAAACTTGACTTGATGTTTTTTTGGAAGAAATATGTGGATAGGACTGGCAAGCTTTGTTGGGCTAAATGGCCTGTTCTCGTCTAGATTGTCCTAATGTGGAACTGCACTTCAATCTTATGAAAGTAAAATGTGCATAAGATCAAGCTAAATGTCTTTGTTTTATGCAAGAGAAGCAGACAAAAGTCTTGTTGACCAAGAGAATAACGTGTCATTCTGGAGCATTAGTGTGTGAAATACCCAAGTAAAATATTAGTTAAAAATATGGTCTAATGATGAATTTATTTGTCCCAGATACATCATCTTCCCTGTCTCTTTCTTTGTGAACAGAATCATCTGGCAAGTTTTTGATTATATAAAAATATTTTGCTTTACTTTTAGTTGTCTTGTTTCACAACTTAGAAATGGTACTTATTTAATTTATGTCTTGAACAAAGTACTCTTCCTAGTACAAGCTAAAATGCTTTTATATGTGTGTATAAATACAAGCTAAATCCATCCATCCATCCATTATCCAACCCGCTATATATCATAACTACAGGGCCACGGGGGTCTGCTGGAGCCAATCCCAGTCAACACGGGGTGCAAGGCAGGAAACAAACTCCGGGCAGGGCGCCAGCCCACTGCAGTACAAGCTAAATCTCTCTCTAAATCCATCAAATGCTGTGTGTGTGTATATATATAGTCACAAAACACACAATGAGACATAGCAAGGTTTGGGGCAGCCACCCGTATAATGTGGTATCCTGGCTGCAAATCGTCTTTTTAAATGGTAGCACTGTTGTGCTCAAAACCGAGTCCAATACAAAACTGAAGGAAAAGGGAAAAGGGGCAGGCTTTTAAAGGGGAAGACAGGAAGTGAGGTCATAAGGATCAGGCACGTGGTCTTCAATCATTGGATCACACCCGGACGTGACATCAGAGGGGCCGGAGCTGGTAAGGTCTACTTCCATTGGCTCGGTCCCGGAAGTGACGTCAAGAGAGCCAGGTGGAATCCCCCGGGAATGGTCTACAGGAAAGGGAGAAAAAGAGTCAGTGCATTCTACCACATCCCGGCATGCCTCAGAACTGCCTCCACTCAAGCCCTTTAGCTGCCTTCCATGCGCACGTGTGTGACTATATATATATATATATATATATATATATATATATATATATATATATAGTACTGATTGTTGATTATATTTGTTGCATACAACAAATACATCATTAGTTTCTAAAAATTAAAACCAGGTGCATCTGAAAAAAAGCTGAAGACTGCACTCCAGCATAGAAGTGCATGGAACTTTTTATTAAAAATACTAAACAACAAAATGAAAAAAATGAAAGAATAAGAAAAATAAAACTATAGTCTCCCTTAGCCCTTCTTAATATGATTATCATTTAATGGAGAGGCAGTTCCACAATCCCGCTAAAGACTAATAAAGAAAAACATTTCTTTCTACCTGTCTTTCTCCGCATCCAAACTGGCCTTTCCTCCTCCTCCTTACAGGCAAGCCCACTGAACAAGGGTCTTGTGGTTCTTTTAAGCTGAGATCTAGGAGAACTTCTGAGGGTACTTCAGTGTTCTCATGAATCATTTTCCTCTTTAGTCTAATAAGGGTACCCCACAGGTTCTCCCTCTGGTGTCCCAAAGTATTCCTACTACTTTTGCTGACCAGTTATGAAAGGAGCAGACAGCCCTATATGACCTGAATGAAGATAAGAAAAATTGACTGTTGCCATCCATCAGCATGGGAGGCTGAAATGAATACTTGCTGTGTCCCCCAGTAACCCTTCCACTATATTGGACTTCTAGCCATAGTGGCATCACATCTGGGAAGCTAAATATATACAGTACAGGCCAAAAGTTTGGACACACCTCCTCATTCAATGTGTTTTCTTTATTTTCATGACCATTTACAGCACTCCATCACTCTCCTTCTTGGTCAAATAGCCCTTACACTGCCTGGAGGTGTGTTTGGGGTCATTGTCCTGTTGAAAAATAAATGATCGTCCAACTAACCTGACTTCTGTACAACACAACTGCTGGTCCCAACCCCATTGATAAAGCAAGAAATTCCACTAAATAACCCTGATAAGGCACACCTGTGAAGTGAAAACTATTTCAGGTGACTACCTGTTGAAGCTCATTAAGAGAATTTCAAGAGTGTGCAAAGCAGTAATCAGAGCAAAGGGTGGCTATTTTGAAGAAACTAGAATATAAAACATGTTTTCAGTTATTTCACCTTTTTTGTTAAGTACATAACTCCACATGTGTTCATTCATAGTTTTGATGCCTTCAGTCATGAAAATAAAGAAAACACATTGAATGAGGAGGTGTGTCCAAACTTTTGGCCAGTACTGTATGTGTATATATATATATATATATATATATATATATATATATACACATACACACAGTCAAAAAGTTTGGGAACCCCTCTTAATTCTTTGGATTTTTGTTTATCGTTGGCTAAGCTTTCAAAGTAGCAAATTAGACAGGTGCATAAATTTGGGCACCCCAACAGAGATATTACATCAATACTTAGTTGAGCCTCCTTTTACAAATATAACAGCTTTTAGACACCCTTTTCTAGCCTTTGATGAGTGTCTGGATTCTGAATGGAGGTATTTTTGACCATTCTTCCATATAAAATCTCTCCAGTTCAGTTAAATTTGATGGCTGCCGAGCATGGACAGCCTGCTTCAAATCATCCCATAGATTTTCGATGATCTTCAAGTCAGGGGACTGTGACGGCCATTTCAGAACATTGTACTTCTCCCTCTGCTTGAATGTCTTTGTAGATTTCGAACTGTGTTTTGGGTCATTGTCTTGTTGGAATATCCAACCCCTGCTTAACTTCAACTTTGTGACTGATGTTTGAACATTATCCCGAAGAATTTGTTGATATTGGGTTGAATTCATCCGACCCTCGATTTTAACAGGGGCCCCAGCCCCTGAACTAGCCACACAGCCCCACAGCATGATGGAACCTCCACCAAATTTGACAGTAGGAAGCAGGTGTTTTTCTTGGAATGTGGTGTTCTTCTTCCGCCATGCATAGTGCTTTTTGTTATGACCATCTCATCAGTCCAAAGCACTTTGTTCCAAAGTGAACCTGGCTTATCTAAATGAGCATTTGCGAACAACAAATAACTCTGTTTGTGGCATGAGTGGAAAAAGGGCTTCTTTCTCATCACCCTGCCATACAGATGTTCTTTGTGCAAATTGTGCTGGATTGTAGAACGATGTACAGATACACCATCTGCAGCAAGATGTTCTTGCAGGTCTTTGGAGGTGATCTGTGGTTTGTCTATAACCATTCTCACAATCCTGCTCATATGCTGCTCCTGTATTTTTCTTGGACTGCCAGACTTGGGTTTAACAGCAACTGTGCCTCTGGCCTTCCATCTCCTGATTTCATTCTTTACAGTTGAAACTGACAGTTTAAACCTCTGAGATAGCTTTTTGTAGCCTTCCCCTAAACCATGATACTGAACAATCTTTGTTTTCAGATCTTTTGAGAGCTGCTTTGAGGATCCCATGCTGTCACTCTTCAGAGGAGAGTCAAAGGGAAGCACAACTTGCAATTGACCACCTTAAATACCTTTTCTTATGATTGGACACACCTGTCTATGAAGTTCAAGGCTTAACGAGCTAATCCAACCAATTTGGTGTTGCAAGTAATCAGTATTGAGCAGTTACATGCATTCAAATCAGCAAAATTACAAGGGTACCCAAATTTTTGCACAGCCAGTTTTTCACATTTGATTTAATTTCATACAACTAAATACTGCTTCACTAAAAATCTTTGTTCGGAAAACACCCCAGTTCCTAGGAAATGAAAGACATACCACTGTTATCTTTTTTTGTTGAAAGTAAATTATTATTCTGGCTGAGAGGGGTTCCCATACTTTTTCATATGACACTGCTAGGCAACTTGTAATACAGACCTTTTGCCAAGTTTATTCCACATTTGGCCAGGTGATTTTTAATTTGCCTTTCTATACATTAGAACATAATGCACATCTGCACACACACTCTTATACTGTATGTATTATAAAGCTTGGCTTGTTCAAGATATTGGTCTTGATACACTAATACTTTGTAATTGCTGTTTTCATTTTTGAAAAAAATCCATATAACCTCAATGTTCATTATTTTCCACTATGTCTGTATCTCATACTAATCCCTGCCCTTAATGCTTGTGTGTTTTCACAGTATTGATATGATTATTTTGCAGTAATGCCAACACAGCAACTACAGTAGTTTCTTTTATCTCCATTAAACAATTCTGTGCCCTTTATATATTTTATTACTGCATACGTTTTCCTCTGTAAATACACTACTGTTTAAAATTTAATTTTCTTTCTACTTTTCAAGTTTGTATCAATCACTGATTAGATTACTGAGCAATACAGTATATTGATTTTTTTAAAGAGATCAAAATGTTTTGCCCAACTGTTTTAATTTTTAAGACAGCAACAAATAATACTTATTTCAGTCCATTTCAAGACCATTATGTTATTGTTATCATGGTTGTTATCAACATCATTATTATTATTAGTAATATTTTTTTTACCCCACAGTCCGTATATCTTGTTTAGCAGGAGCCTTTGTGGAAAGACACAGCATTGGTAAATAAGACACCCAAAAATGTTTCTACAGATCGTGATTGTGGCTAGTAGTCTCATTTATCCCCACTAATTACAAAGATTGGCTTGTCACTTTGAAGCTGTGAATGGGAACAAATGTAGAAATAAGCCTGTAGATGGATATTTTGAAAACAAACATAAAAAACAATCAATCTTTTCTTTGAACAATGTTTGCCCACCCACAGGCAGAAACAGTTTAGGCATTCAGACATGCAAGAATAGTTCTGTCATTAGCCAATAACAATTGGGCAATTCTTGAATTTGCACAGTATGTTTTAAGTGTCATTACAAATACTAAAAATTTCGATTTTCCTGAAAGTTACTTCCTACGTTAAAAATGCCCAAGCATGAAGCTGAGTATAAATGTCTTGCATTGAATAGCTTTATTGCTAAGGAAAGTAAAGGGAAGGCTTATTCATAAATTTGTACAACAATGCAGACACCACTTATTCACTGAAAATGTCCTTGGAGCTATGAATAAATTCTACTTTTGTTTGGGTATTCTATTAATGTCCTAGTTTGAAGAATTAAACTAACTTGATCAAAGGATATTAGTGCCAAAACTCAAGCAGTTTAGATGTATCCCTGTGTACTTCTTCCAAGATTCAAAAAGAAAAAGTCCTGAAAAGACTTTCCAGAGTAAGATTCTTTTTTGTTTTTTCTTTCCTTGTCACTTCAACAGTGTTATACAAGAGTTGTACAATTGTTTGTTTCAATATTATAGCTTGTTGACACAAGTTACCTTAAAAGATGCCTAAAAAATGTTTCAAAGAAATCTCTGAAGAAACTGACAAAGTAGTATCCTTGTCTTTTACTTTTTGTCGATGTGTATTTTTAATTTCCCTTTTATTTTATTTTAATAAAGGAGGTGTCAAGGCTATCTCCTCTACTGATATGGTCATTTTCCTTTTACACATTAATTTATAGAGCCCCTCTCTTTTTATATCATATCTAAATGGAGAAACTTCAAAGTTGATTGTTATATTACTAAAGATCATTTATTTGAACAATTAGAATTTCCAAGTTTAGCTCTCTTACTTTTTTGAACTTCATAGCAAGTCTGTTTAATAAATTGTATGTCTCAATTTTGGATAGTTTAACTGGTGATTCAAAATCAACTGTGTTCATTTGATTGTGGGTGTGTGCATGAGTGGGTCCTATCCTACGATGGTTGCTTTCTTGTGCCCAATGTTTATAGGAGTGGCTTTGGTCCACTGCAATTCTGAATTGGATTTAGTCTGTTTATGGAAGTTATTTTAAGACTCTGTGGATTGTTGTAGTTTTTATAAGTTTGAAAAGATCTTTGAAACTTAACAGAAGGAACAATACAGTAATTGGAGTATGATGTTTAGTGCATGATGATGGAATTACTCATACAGAGACTGATGCATGTTACAAGAGTTTGATGCAGCAATTCTTAACACCTGACTTACAGAAACAAATTGCACAATGATGCAGAATTGTTCTGTAAAGCCTTCCATGTGCTACCACAAAGACTAATTTTAAAGAGACTCACATGGTCTCATTTGACTTTTGGTTATTTCATTTAACTGTCTTTTGTTGACTTTGGTAATTCCACCTGTGGGAGTGCTGCACCACTTGCAAGTATGTAAAAAAAAGCTCCTAGTTGTTAATCAAGTACTTTTGTTCCATTGTACACAATTTAGAATCAACAAGCACTGGTTTAGTTTGCTGCTAATGGTGCTTCAGACATTCTTTTTATGTTCCTTGTGTATTAAAGCTGGAAATTGGGAGTCAATAGGTCTAAAAATAACATATTATTGGCAAATTATCAGTTAAGGTTTATTTTTAAATATTGTATGTGTATTATTAATGAAGGCCTACATTGACAGAGTCAAATCATTGCACCACTGCTGACACATATGAATGGGGCAGAGAGAAAATTTTCAGATCAGCATCAATAGACTGAATAAATGTTGGGTTGTGGCTAGCAAAACAACGTTCCTAATGTAATCCAATGCTATACAGAGTATAAGACTGATGACCAAAACCACCTATGGAAGGTAAAGCATTAATGGGGGCCCAGTGTAATTTGTTTACTTGAGCTAGAGTTGACTTAAAGTCACAGGGCAAGTAGGTCACCATTGAAACAAGGAGAACTGGTTTAAGGGTAAAGTTATCCATCATAAGGACAAAGGGTTTCACTCAATAAAAACAAAAGCAGAAACTTTCTTTAATTTTAAAATCCAAAACACTTCTCTAGCTAATTCTGTTTGGAATCTCCACCTTTTGGGTGTAGGTTCTCAGCACAATATATGTTAATTAAAGTTTATAACGTGGCTAGTTTTTATGTAACAAAAAGCTTTATTGTATTTGGTACAATCTAGTCTGATATTTATTTACAAGAAATCTCTAGCAAATACTGCCCCAGGGTATTCAGATAAGCTAATAATTCACTGTCTCTTTGCTACTAGAGTCTGATTTTTGCACCATACCTAAAACTCATTCATTATCATTTTGGAAATTGACTTAGTAAACTTAAAATGCAGCAAATATATTGCAAACAGGTCTTTGTACTTAACTGTCAGACTCTCAATTGTAGTCTGACTAGATATTCTTACCAAATGATTTTCATTAATATGTTTATGTGCAAATACAGAAGTAAGGGAATCGAGCAGATAGCTAGAAAATCCTGGGGCTATACATTATACCGTTATACTGTTGTAATCTTTAAGCTTTTTTATTAAAGTAAGTTTAGCTGTTAGATGGTAGTATTTTAAAATTGGATGTTACCTGTACGTTATTGAGGTTGAGAATAAACCACACACTAAAACCATATTAATTTAAACATCTGTAGAACCACAGATCTTGATTACCTGCCCATACAAAAAAATATGCATGAACCAAAGTATCAAATTCAGTAAAATAGAAACATGAAATTAGCGGAAAAGCTGATAGCTAGTAATTGAGCTCTTTAATCATGCAGGTCAGAAATTGATCAAAGTTCTTTTGTGAGGCAAGTGGTGGATTCATGCATCTAATAAAAATAATTTTGTACGTTAACATTTTTTAACATACAGTGTATTTGATTCTCAGACTAGTACATTCTATATTTAGGTATTTCTAGGCGTGTGATACCTATTGAAACATATTCTCAGTCACTTTTTTATTCACTTTTGAATTTATGTTGATTATTAGAATATGTATATTTAACTATTTCTCTATACTATGTATGTGTGTGTATAAAATATATCATTTTCCATATTATAGTAATTGTAGGCATATTTAAAGCACCTTATTAATTATTAAACCTTGATTCTCTGTATCCCCCTATTTCCCAGTAACATATGTGCATCTTCAGATCTAATTGATATCACAATGTAAAGACAGTGTTAATGCAAAATGGTTTTCTAGTACAGCTTTGCATCAGTGACTGGCAGAAAGTGGGAAGATAACGATATTGGAGAATTTAACAAAGATCTCTTCCGGTTTACTGGTTTATGAAGCATTATGGACATCTCAACATTATAATATGTTTGGTATTCAAAAAATCAAATATCAATCATACAACACAAAATCACCACTCAGTAATTTCATAGAATATTAAAAGTAAGTGGATGTTAGTAATTGCTTTATTGGCTTATTATCCATTAATGGTCCTATAATAATTTTATATTAACATGTGATATGGTGACTAAAAACAAAGTTTCCACTGAATTAATAACATCAACAATGCCTGTAGCTAACCACTAAACCTAGTTTGGAAGCAGTTAATGTGACACACATGTTTGGAAGCAGAGCTTACCCATAAAAGTACTTTTTCAGGCTTTGTGGCTGGTACTACAGGACATACATCCATCCATTATCCAACACGCTATATCCTAACTACAGGGTCACGGGGGTCTGCTGGAGCCAATCCCAGCCAACACAGGGATTGGCTGGAAACAAACCCTGGGCAGGGTACGCACACATACACATACACCAAGCACACATAGGGACAATTTAGAATCGCCAATGCACCTAACTTGCATGTCTTTAGACTGTGGGAAGAAACCGGAGTAACTACAGGACATATATACTGTATTGATTAAATATTTCCCCAATGTATGACTCACTATAACATACAGACATACACTAAAATGATTATTTAAACCAGTATACAGTATATGTACATTGTAGGACTTAGAAAAAGCCTCAAGATACCTGCCAGTATTTGTGCTGCTCCCATTCTTATGGAAATTAGAAAAAGAGTTGCCAGATCAAATGCCAAATTTAAATTAATTAAAGATGTAATTTAAAGATTAAGATTTCAATTTAATTTTTTTAACCCATGCTGCTAGTAAGGCACCATCTCTTTGGAAATATGCGTTTTATTTTTATTTATAATTCCAAATATATAAAATATAATAATCAATTATTTTAATCTGATATTAAGGTGAAAACATCCTAAGGTACTTGCATTCCATTGATACAAGTAAAAATGAAGGTAGTAATGTCTGTATAACTGCTATAAACGCACTTTTAGTCTCAAAACATTCTTTCATAACCAAAGAGAAAAATTAGACTTACAGTGGTGTGAAAAACTATTTGCCCCCTTCCT
>JANRMT010062837.1:3322750-3344019 GCA_026402145.1 Polypterus bichir lapradei
TATATATATATATATATATATATATATATATATATATATATATATATTCGCACACACACAGATAATTCCAAAAAACAGTATTTTTGGACTCGGGAAGGTCCATGATTTCAAGATTCATCAAAATCTTGAGGTCAATTTTTTTCATGATTGCTATACTTTCTCTATACTACTTACTGTATATGAGAAAGAAAAAAGTGGTTTCTCCTGTGTGACGTGACAGATGAATTACTGTCAACAAAAAGCAGTTACCCTCTGAAATAAACTGAAACGTTACTCACTCATGATTTTCATGTCCATATGGTAAATGTTTTGTTGACCAGCACATTCCGATTTTAACCTTTTGAATTATATGTTGATATACAACAAGCGAAAAGAAAGGCAGCACGTAAATCGCTTTCTATTTCACGCACTTTACGCTCCTGTATTCAGCTTGCTCTGTCACTGCAAATGCTGTGTGAACAGCCAGCATTCACTGGATAAATATATGTGTGGGCAGCTCATGGTGGATGACCTTGTTTTAGAGTTAAAAGTTATAAGGGTTAAAGTCTAACACCAAGAATATTCATTCAAAAAACAAAAACTAAAAATATTTTTAGTAAATTATTATTTTATTTCAGTTAGTCTTTCCAGCTACTTTAATAGTTTCATTTAGTGTTCGTTTTGCATTTCCGCTTTGTTAATTATTTTATTTCAGTTACGAAAATATTTTTTTAATAATAGTTTCAGTTTTGATTTTAGTTTTCGTTAACTATAATAACCTTGCCATCCACTAAGAACAATATTTCTTGAAAAAGTAAATCAGCTCCCAAAACTAAATTTAGAGATTTTCAGAAATCAATGCTTTTAGATGCATATAGTATGTGTAACAACAGCCAGCAAGTCATAACTAAGAGATCAACAGATGTACACATTTTGGTTGATGATTTAATTCAGATTACTGTTACATTTTTAAAGTGAAATATACAGGTTTAACATGATACATTTCTTTTTGGTTCTTTTTGAACTGTGTTCTTTGGCATTTCCCAGACATCATCTTGTCACCCTAATTGGTTTACATTATTAGAAACTTAACTTATTTCCAGTTGGGTAAGCTAAAAAATCATTTACAAATCTGTAAAGGTTTACAA
This sequence comes from Polypterus bichir lapradei, assembly GCA_026402145.1. Classification (NCBI taxonomy): domain Eukaryota; kingdom Metazoa; phylum Chordata; class Cladistia; order Polypteriformes; family Polypteridae; genus Polypterus; species Polypterus bichir. The sequence continues at coordinate 3,323,878 of JANRMT010062837.1, forward strand.
TATAAATTTTGAAGTCAGAACTTTTTAGAATAGTTTTTAAAAAGAATCTACAACCACTGTGTTTGAACAATATTTGGGTGGACATGTGAATGTAAAATGTTTCATCAGCCAATACAGAGGAGCTGTTTGCCAGATGCCAGACTATCTTAGAAAACAGACAGATGAAAATGCAGATCAAAGATAGTAAACTGTCAGGACAAATGAAGCCCAACAATTTTAATATATGACAGGGTGAGCAGGTAGCTTTGCAGACTGTGGCAGGAATGTGTGTGTTAGTGTGAAATCTAAACAGCCTGTCTTCTCTTTCTTGTCTCCTAATAGCAAATTATAAATAGCAAGTTATATAGATATTCAAAGTACATGAAGTGCAGAGAGGAACAACTTCAGAAATGTATGCAGGCTGCAATCAATTCTATCAGTGATTTAGTACTTGAAATTCTTCAGATGTTTTTTTTTTCCCCAAACACGTGAAGTGCCTAATCGGAAAGAATGCGTGACTATTTTGTACTTTGGAGAGACGCTTTTTGCGCTGATCTTTCTAGTATTGTCTGTCTAGCAAATGTTGATAATTATCAGTGTGTTCATTGGCTAATTTTTAAGTGCATCTTTCTGAATTCAACTGAAGGCAATCTGTCTATAGCTTTTCCATGAATGATTGCTCAATTAAAGCATTTTTTAAATAAGAAAATCTAAATATGATTCAGTCAGATTGTATTTAACACACTTATCATGTACATGTCACATCGTAATTAAAAAAAAAATACAACAACCTTAAAATCAAGAAGGAACACATAAATGATCTTAGTTGTGGAGCTGCACACCAGATCACCCAAGTAAATTGTTTTACACAATTTGTATAAATACCCCTTATCAAGATAAAGATTGGTTGCAAAAAGAACCATATTGAAAATTGATCCAATTGTACACAAGTAAATACATGAAATCATATGAAATGTAATTTTTACTGACTGACCATAGTTATAAAATGGCTCTGAAACTCCCAGTGGTCCTTGATTCCAGTGAAATCTAGGGTGGAAACGTTATTTTTATTTAAATATTATATCTCACTTCTTTTTACACTATTTGTAACCTATTGTACTATAGTCTTCCACACATATAAATCTAGAATAACGTAGTACAGTATGTGCACTCTTGAGTCTGCCCCACTTGACTGTTTTGGAATGTGGGGGTAGCAGGTGCGTGCTCTGTGCTCTCATATCTATCACAGTCAGTGTATTGTGGTGGAATTCTTCATTGCTGAGCAGGTGTCGATGTTCTCTGCAATGCAATTGCCCTTCTGCAGCATGCACATTATAAACATCCTTAGACATTAGCTGAATGGATGACAGCTGCTTTCTTCCAATAACTATATTCCCAATTTTTTTTTGTATGCAGCTGTGACAGTAGATTATCCGCTGGGTCTTGGTATGTTTTATTGAAGCGTTCTCAATTTTTTTTGTCCCTGATGACCTCATGGTTGAAGGAATTGATTTGTACATGAGAGGGAATGTATACCAATGATAACTTGTTAAATGTTCTTTTTGAATTTATGTTGTAAAATTTAGCAAAAATTATTACTTTACCCATATTACAGGTCAAACTAACTCATATACACCTCTTCACTGGTATTAATCTTATACTCTCCTCATGCATTTTGGTGGGATTTATCTGGGGTATTTCATGACAACAGTGATGATTTAATTTATTGTAGGTCATTGCAGGTAAACAGATAAGTTACTGAAATTTACAGTGGTTTATTATTGTTGATGCTTTTGTGTTTTAGTTTACAAGCCAAGTGGAACATGTATGACCTTGCATTCACATCCTCGGTTTGCATATCTCCAGCCTGCACATAATATTGTGGGCTCTCTGCTACACTTTTTTGTACCCATCTAAAATGGTGTATTGTGATTTGATGTCAAAAGAAAATGACCACACTTGGTGCTCTTTTCAGGATTGATTTGAACTACCTATGTGTGGACTTGTAAAGCAGCATAATGATCTCTGTCATACTTTATCAGTGATTGATTTAACTCTGTCAAAATCTTCATATGCCTTTTGGCGATTCCCCTAGTAATTTTCTTGATCTGAAATTATCCTCAAAAAAGGTGGAAGCATTAGTAGCATCTAGATACATTTTTAAATGTGGTTTGATTGGATGATTACCCTTTGACCTTAATGAGCAAGTTTTCTGACTGCCATCCATGACACTGAAGTAGCATGCTCTATGTAACTTGTGAATGACGCTATAAAGTATTTATAAGAGGACTTGTGGGCATCAAATAACTTTGTAAATCATCTGCATTTACAAGATAAACTGAGTTAAGTCATTTGACTTCCCATGCTTTGCAACTTTATTTTAAGTTGGCTAAACAATATGTGGCGTTAGCATCTCAGCTATCTGGCCATGGACTGTCCCGTGAAAGGTATTGTTTTTCTTGCCGGCCTAACACAACGGTACATGATGTTCACATCTATTACTTCTAAACCTCCTATCAGTCCAAAAAATATTGAAACATAATGTATGTATCTACTAAATGAAAACCCAAGTCCATTACCATTTCCTTGTATTTCATATTTATATTTTAATGTGCTGCAGGTAGGAGAACAATTTGTACCTCATGTAACAAAAGTATACTCATCTGACCCAATTTACATAACTAAATTGAAGAAACAAATGTCTTTTGAAATACTAAAGCTATCTTGTGTAGATGTGTTCTTTCTGTTTTTTGTGTCATTGTGTTTCCAGTCTTACAAAGTCTCTTGTTAACAGAGACAGGGGCTTTCTTCAGGAGCACTTCATGATTATGAAATGCATAATATTTTAGGCATAATTGTGGTTGTAGTGCATTAATATTTCATTAAAATTCTGTTAAACACTAGACTATTGCTGTGTGCCAAATGGCTTTCATATTAATATTTATACCAAAGCAGGTAGAATGCATCAACTGTTGCTATTGTTCTTATTTATTTACATTGTTTATGAATATTTCTGAGCTTTTTTTGTACTGAAACCTTTTCCAGTCTTAATAGTGTTTGTTAGTTCATTGTGATAACTTTCATGAATTTTAGAAATATGAGTCGATTTAGTGCATTTAGCATATGCAAGCTAATAACAAAGTGATTTTTAATATCTTACTCAGTTGCTTCTTTTAGAGCAGTTGGTTTCCTGATTCCCTTTGCTCTCTATATATAACTTCTTCCTGTTAATTTCACTTCCCAGTTGTTTTTACTGGGGAATTGTTCAGCTGGATAAGTACAGTATATGACAGATTTGTCTGAATTACATTTTTTTCAGGTCTTTTCACATTAATATTGTCTGGCATTTTAGTTGAGGTTCTTTAGTTTTTGTTTTGTTTTTTCTCAACAGTTTACAGTAATGCTACAGCATGTCTCTAGTGCAACCTTGTATGTAGTTCAGTGACAGGACCAGCCCACTCGTTTGTTTTACCCAGTATTGATGACTGAGTAAAATATAGGTGAGTTTGGTTCTTTCAGAAACTAAACTTCTTCAATTTAATTATTTGAAAATACATCTCTCTATTATATTAAAAAAAACTAGGGGCCTCAGCCCCCTGCTTGCTTCACTTGCCCACCCCCAGGTTTGGTTTACTAGATATACAATTTAAAGAGATTTTTGTTTTCATGGGAATTGTTACATATGCATTATTTTCACTTTTACTTTAAAATTTTTGTAAAAGCAATACTTGTCCTTTATTTCCGGCCCCGGGCGTGGTTAAATCTCTTTCTCGCAGGACGTAATTTCTCGCGTTGTGAATGGGGGTGCAGCTGAATGCACGCTAAGGAGATGCCGTCGGATCAGCTGCTGTCTTTCTGCTGCTGCTGCTGGTGAGCTGTGTGTTCTGTTTGTCACGCTGCGCGTCAATCATTTAAAAGCCTGTACAGCTGCTGTCCTTTTGCCACTTCGCGTCTTTCCCGAAGTATTCCAACAACTGCTAGGTTAGATGTCCGTGAACTTGTTTTAAATGTTGTCTCACTGCCTTATCTCGCGAAACGTTAAAGTGTCTCTCGCAGGACGTCAAACCGTCTTCCGAGAAGATCATGTCTCATCTCCCTAGTCTCCCTCCCAAGATTTTTTTTATAATAGAGGGAAAGTTTTCAGTCGTGTCCACCTTACTTACTCTCCACCTCACTGTTTGCCCAATCATTACTCCTCCTGTACAAATCCTGTCTTCATACCATCCAGTGACACTCTCAGTGTAGCTAACTCACCCTTCAATGCAGTCGGTTATAATGGAAACAGAAATGCAAAAAACTAATGTTTATAGAATGTAAGTTAGAGGATAAAGTAATTCATAATATTATTTTTTGACAAGGTGTTAATGTAATTTAATTGTTTATTTACTTTTTCTTACGTTTTACTTTTTTACTTTTACTTTTTTACTATGTTTTATTATTCATTAGCATTTAAAATAGACATTTGTAGTGAAATACTAAAGTAACTGATTTTCTATCAACAATAACTAAGGACAAAACTGTCTTCCTCCCACGTCCTGCATACTCTTCTATATACCATCTCTTTAAATACAACCGCTTTCTTTAACAGAGGAGCACCCAGCGCCTGCCCCCAGGGGTTGGCAAGTGAAGCAAGCAGGGGGCAGAGCCCCTTAGTACTTTTCTTAAAAGGTTTTATGGTGTTAACTAGATACAGGTGCTCAATCACAACTTGGCCTCCTCTGTTTCTTTTGAAAGATAAACAGTATTACTTACAATGCATTGGTTATGAAGATTGTGCTTCATGTTTAACATGCATATAAGTATATATTCAATGACCATTTTATTAGGCACACTTAACTAATACAGGGTAAGACCTACTTTTGCCTTAAATTCTGAAAGGCATCGATTCAGCAAAATGTTGAAAATATTCCTTAGTGATATTTACCAAAACTGACTCAATACCATCATGCGGCTCATACAGATTTTTTGGTCACACATTAATTCTGCAAACCTTCTGTAACATTTCATTTTCAACTTGCTCTCTTGGATACAAATCTGGAAACATTGCACTGAAGTAAGCCAAACTTACTGTTATGTTATGTTTGTGGAGTCAGATCTAGATAATACTTGCTTTGTGATACGACTATTTATCTTTCAGAAGGTATCCATATATAAAAAAGAGGAGGCTGTGACCATAAAGGAATGCAAATGCTCAACATCAACAATTAAATACATGATGGCATTCAAATCACAGTTATTTGGTATTAGAAAACTTTATTTGTGTCAGGAAACATTCCTCTCACCATTGCACTAGCACAATATGCCTGTGCCTTTGATACAAGATAGAATGTATTTATAGATCCATGTTGGTTAAGCCAAAATGTGACCCTGCTATCAGCATATCATGGTTTGGCAGAACACGTGACATTTTTCTCAGTTCAAAAGTCCAGTTTCGCTAATGATGTACCAATTGTAGCCTCATCTTCCTATTCCTAGGCTGATTGGACCAGAACCTGGCATGGTCTTCTGCGGCTGTAGCACAACCATTTCAAGATCTGCTAGCTTGAATAAGGTTGGCCATTCTTCTCTCTCCTCTCTCTCTCTCATTAATATGGTATTTTTTGCACATGGAACTGCAACTCACTAGATGTGTTTTGTTTATCATGTCATTCTCTATAACCTCTGAAGATGGTGATGCATGAAAATTCCAGGTGAACAGCTGTTTCTAAGATTTTGAAACCACCACAGCTGGCACCAACAATCATGGTCATCCTCATCGTGCTTCTTCTGGTCCATTGTAATTGTTAGTCATACAGCTACCAAACCTAGGAACTCCTGTGTACTAAAATATGTGAACTGCACATTTGTAGTGTTTGTGTTTTTTCATTTTGCATATTGTTTCCAAACCATTCTTTTTTATGGTAGATTACATGCCTTTGGGAGGTAACTCTTGCTTTTTTTATATATAACAGGAGAGTTCTGTCTGCACAATAAAAAGATTGGTGTAGACTCCCATTGTGGCATAAATCATTCAAAGATGACCTAAGGGCTGGTCAACTTTCAACATAAATGAAAGAAGAAACTGTTACCACTGTGGAGTGAATTGTAATTGAGAATCAAAGAGTTAATGTGCATGAAATAGCAGATGCTATAAGGTTTACTTATGGGTCAGTTGAATCCATTAATCATGGTCAAGTAATGATGGATGCCCAAAATGTTCAGTCCTGAATTGCAGCATCACTGTAACTGTAATATTAAGGATAATTTCAAGCTAACTAAATCTTATTGGGAGACATTTAGGGCCATTACAAAACTGAGAATGAGTCATAAAAACATCACTATGGCCAAGAGTCCAGAAACCATGGAAGTATGATAAATCTCTAAAACTAAGAAGTGCATGGTATAAGCTAGTTCTGGAAAGATCAAGTGCACATTTTTTTATGAAAGTGAGGCTATAATCTGTGTTGATTACATCACTCAAAAGGGACACAAATTATGTTCTGCTTTGGCATTTGCGACAGTCTTTCAAGGAAATGCACAAAAAAACTTGTCAGCCATCCTTCATGACCATGCCTCTATTGACTTAAACTGTGATTTCTGAGGGGTATCACATCAACCCTATTCTCCAGATCTGGATCCTTGGGATTACTAGCAGTTTCCCAGTACTGAAGGGACACTTCCATGGGATGTGTTAAGGCAATGATGAACAAATAAAATCAGTCACACAAGAGCTGTTGCAAAACAAAGCAAAGCAAAGCAAAACTTTTTTCGAGTGGCATACAACAGCTTTGTGACTGTTACAATCAAGTGTACTTACTTTTCATGTAGATTATTAAAAAAAAAATAAAACTTGGTTTTACCTTTGTTTTATTAGGTCAGGCTTAAAAATTTCATATCACTACTCGTGCACCCACAAGTATTTGGGTTGAGCTATAGGCTTTAATATTAATCAGAATGTGAAAATGTGTTCTCCTGAGCTTTTGATCATTTGGTACATTCCAGGAGGAACACTGTTTGGTTTTTCCCATCATTATAAGGCTTGATTCTTTCTCCTGCCTGTCACTGTGTAGCTACCATTCACCCAGTAGAAATATATAAAAATCCAGGTTTCTGTCAAAGTAAGTCAAACCTTCTTTGCAATAATTAAAGCTTTCTTGCAAGTTTTACCAAGATACCAAGATAAAATTAACATAAAACTTAAATTTTGATTGCAAGTACCAAGAGTTGAGCATGGCTGCCTCAAAGCTCCAGGGGATTGGGTTTGAATCCCGGTATGATAACTGTCTGTGTGGAGTTTGCATTTTTCTTTGAATACACCAGCTTTATTTTATATTCTTAAAGAAAGAAGAAGAAGAAGAAAGATGTTCAAGTTAAGTTAACTGGTGATTTTAAGTTGGTCCAGTATCAGTGAGTCTGGGGAAGGGTGCCTGCCTTGTAGTGTTTGGCTACTGGTTTTCTCCCAATACTTCTGGGACAGACTCTGTCATTCACCTACCCTTAAGGGGGAGGAGGGGGTTGAAAATTAAAAAATGAATTTATAATCAGGGTTGAATAATTAAATCAAACTGAATATTTTCATTTTTTCTATTAGTGTTCACAGGTCCTCACATGAAATATTAACAAACCTTTTTCTATTTAATATGGTATGTTTAATGCATGTTATCTACATGTCTATAACAAATTCCACCCCTCCTTTTTGTCAGCATCAATTAATTATGAGCAAGCCTTTTTTAATTTGTCTACAGCAGAGTCGCTGGATGGTTAAAGTAATGTAGTAAAGCAGTCATTATCATTCTCTGCATGAGGAAAAACATATTAATGATGTTTGTGTAAATGTGTGTCTATATGTGTATATATCCTCAGATGGGAAACACTATGTGAAAGTGCAAGACTTCAGTGAAATAATTGCTGTCTGCTGCCATGACAACCAGCCGCTGCAGCTTTCTGCCTGAGGTCCCGACACACTGCACTGACTCTGCTGCTCCAGGAAAGACAGTTGAAGAACCCAACTGCCTTGTGAATGAACAGCCGCAGTATGTCATGCAAGTTTCAGCCAAGGACGGACAACTGCTGTCGACAGTAGTCAGGACTCTTGTGACACAGAGGTAAGGTTGGGCGGCTAGCAAAACAGAAGGCAGTGTGTATTTCTGCTTAGCAAATCTGCTAAGAACAGTGCTTTGTTTTTCTGTTTCACGAATGTGCCAATGTCAGTTACAGGACTTCAGCTTTGCTCATTAAGGTCCAATCCACTAATCACATTACATGTAATTGTTATACTGGAGTATTGCAGCTGCTTCTGTTTGTAATTGTAATGAATGATGCCTTGAAACAGTTTTTTGTGTATTAATAAACTCACTATATTTTACAAACAGAAAAATGTGCTTTGATTTTAAAAAAATAGATTATTAGTTTTAATTAAGCAAAACAATGATAGAAGCTGTGTGCACAAGATGAATCTATATTAAGTAGTCCCTCAGCAAAACCCAGAACACAGAGAAACAATTCAAGCAAAAGGCATCACAATCTGTATGAGATAGTCTGCATTGACCTGCTATTTTAAGTGTGGCTTCATTGTATAGGGGGAGTTAAAAGCATCCTACATTTTATAGCATTTAAATTGTCCTGATTTTTTTTCCCCTTCTGACTGTACTAAGGAATGTGAATATTTTTTAATAAGACCTACAATCATTTTTTTACTTTTAACACTTTAATTAATATGCATGAAGGAAGCCTTTTGTCAGTTGTTTGACAGATTAAAGGCAGACATAAACTTCCCACCGCCCCTCCACCCCCAAAACATCTGGGACAAAAGAGCAGCATTGGTTTGTCAATGGACTTCATTTACAGGCAATGTGGCATTAACTGTCAGAGAACTTATCACCACTCTCTTATTATAAAGTGTGTCCAGGAAACAGTTAATTAATAAAGGCACTGCAGAAAACGGATTTAACTTTGCATATGTGAGAGTTACCAACTCTTTATTTAATAAACTCACAGGAAGATCCATTCACCTAGCATGGAAGAAATATATTTCTGAAAATGATACAGGTGGTCGTGCCATTTCACAAGTGGTCCCTCATGAAAATATATGTATTACGCTTTATTATCCCTTTAGTTACAAAACATGTCCTACATCTTTAAAAGGTGAGTTTGTGTACAAGCCTACAGAGTTTGTCTTGTTAAAACCATAAAAAACTGATCAATAAAGGCTAATAACATCGAAGCTTGCCCAGGTAAGAAGTTTGTTTTTGTCCTTTTATTTGAACAATCTTGCTTTTAGGAAAGTTTGTGCATTTTTATATTAAATTATGTCATTAATTGGTAAACAGTGTGGTGTAGCATGCAAAGGCACTGAATAATAACCAACAAGGTTGCCGTTCAGTTGTCACCTTTGACTCGCTATGCCACCCTAAACCGTCTATGCTCAAAATGTGTAAAGAATAGCCTCTAAACAGTTGTACATATCCTGATCTTTAAAGATCTCTTTGGATAATAGATAACAAATATATAATAATGTTACTGATTTTAATGTTTTTTTCTTAATGTAGTTAACTGTGCTTTATACATTGTTAAAATGATTAAATGTCATTAAAACTTTAAAGAACAAGGTAGTCAGAAGCACTTTTAACTAAAAAGCAAGTTATGTGAAGAAGTCGTGTCACTTTTTTTTTTTTTTTTTTTTTTTTTTTAAACCATTTTCAAGCAAGCTTTAACAGAACTTGAGCCAGCAAACTATATTTTATGCTGTGAGCCAATTCTGTGGTCAGAATAATGGGGAAGTAAGTTTTACAACACTGTTGAAGAGTGATAAGCACAATAATTCAGTGAACCCAATTACTGCCTTTGTGCAGTTTGCATATTCTTTCCATGCAAATGTGTTTTATCTCCAGGCATTCCTGTTTATTCCCACATCTCAATGATGTGCATGCTATTTTCTGAAATATAACTTGGTTAACGATGAATACAGGCTGGGTTCTGATTTTATACCTAATTCTGCTAGGTTTGGCACAAGTTCCTACAAGGACTAAGGATTAAAAAACACACACACACAAAAGATAAGGTTACTGGGACCAATTATATTGGGTATTTTTGAGAAGGCAATCAGTTATCATAGGCGTGGGACCCAAAGACTTCAACCCTTGTCTGAATAATGGATAAGCTTTGTTGGGCTGAATGACCTGTTTGTCTCAAAATTGTTCTAATGTTGAAAATCTATTTAGATGCCAATAATCCAGAGTAGTAATATCAGTTAGAAATCTATGGCACTGATATCGATTCAGAAAGAGATTTGATAGGCAGAGTAACTTACTAGCTGAAAAGCCCTGTTGGAAATTACAATAATGCATCACTGTGCCATACAGAGCACTGACTAAACTGATCTTTGCTGCCATTGTATAACTTTCAACTAAATTTTTTTTTTTTTGTTTGTTTTTGAGAGGTTTTCCATCCAGCAATTCTTGTATTATTAATAGTTTTAACAGTCACCTTTAACAAGATTTTCTTTTAATAAATTGCTTCACTAACTAATGTGCACGCCATTGATTGGTTTTATTTCTTCCACCTGTTTGTGCATGTATTTTTATGGTGCTCCTTTGGTCTTCTCAAGATTCAAGAACATTAGCATTCTTAGCACAGTTTAATGTGTGTCATATAAAATCTCTATGTGAATTATTACATCTTTGTAGGTAGGATTAGGGTTGTAGTAAATAATATTTCATGAAGGACATTTCAATGAACACTATGGACCTGAAGCATCAGTGGAATACTTCATCTTGAGACAACAGTTTAGCTGCTGATTATAAAAACACAGGTGACGAGTCAGTGTGTATTTTTAGTATACATGTAGTTCTTTCTGTTGAGTTTTCATTTATAATTACCTGCACTTTGAATATTTCAATTGCATATACAGGTGAATCTCAACAGATTAGAATATCATCAAAAAGTTTATTTCAGTAATACAATTCCAAAAGTGAAACTCATATATTATATAGATTCATTACACACAGAGTGATATATTTCAAGCATTCATTTCTTTTCATTTTTCTGATTATGGCCTACTGGTAATGAAAACTCAAAGTTCAGTATCTCAGAAAATTAGAATATTACATATAAGACCAATATAAAAAAAATGAAAGAATTTTAAATACAGAAATGTTGGCCTACTGAAAAGTATGTCCATATACGCACTCAATACTTGGTCGGGGCTTCTTTTGCATGAATTACTGCATCAGTGTGGCGTGGCATGGAGGCAATCAGCCTGTGGCACTGCTGAGGTGTTATGGATGCCCAGGATGCTTTGATAGTGGCCTGCAGCTCGTCTGCATTATTTGGTCTGGTGTCTCTCATCTTCCTCTTGACAATACCCCATAGATTCTCTATGTGGTGTAGGTCAGGCGAGTTTGCTGGCCAATCAAGCATAATGATACCATGGTCATTAAACCAGGTATTGGTACTTTTGGCAGTGTGGGCAGGTGCCAAGTCCTGCTGGAAAATGAAATCAGCATCTCCATAAAGCTTGTCAGTAGAAGGAAGCATGAAGTGCTCTAAAATTTCCTGGTAGACTGCTGCGCTGACATGGCTTCACTGACTGTGGAAACTTCACACTCAAGCAACTTGGATTCCGTGCCTCTCCACTCTTCCTTCAGACTTTGAGATCTTGATTTTCAAATGAAATACAAAATGTACTTTCATCTGAAAAGAGGACTTTGGACCACTGAGCCTTAGCCCAGTTAAGATGCTTCTGATGTTGTCTCTGGTTCAGGAGTGGCTTGAGACAAGGAATGCAACAGTTGTAGTCCATGTCCTGGATACTTTTGCTTCATAGTCCTCTCAAGGCTGCGGTTATCCTTGTTGCTTGTGCACCTTTTTCTGCCACATTTTTTTCCTTCCACTCAACCTTCCATTAATATGCTTGAATAACAGCCAGCTTCTTTAGCAATGGCCTTTTGTGGCTTACCCTCCTTGTGGTCCTTCTAGACAACTGTTAAGTCAGCAGTCTTCCCCATGACTGTGTGGCCTACTGAACCAGACTAAGAGACCATTTAAAGGCTCAGGACACCTTTGCAGGTGTTTTGGGTTATTACCTGAGTGGAGTGTGACACTATGAGTCTACAATATTGGAACTTTTTCACAATATTCTAATTTTCAAAGATATTGAATTTTGGGTAACTTTATGTTGCATGTAGAAATGTCTATGCTATATTTTATTTGTGCATTTGTAACTGTTTATTTTTTTATTTTTTTGTGGGGAAAATGCAGCCCCTTCAATGACAGACCAATGTGCAGAATATGCCATGAAGGCAGCTGTCAGGAAGACCTACTATCACCCTGTGAGTGCACAGGCACATTAGGCACCATCCACCGTAGTTGCCTCGAACATTGGCTGTCAGCCTCAAATACTAGCTTCTGTGAGCTCTGCCATTTCAAGTTTGCAGTGGAACGTAAGCCAAGGCCACTAATAGAGGTAAGCTGGATGACTCTACTTCCATTCCCTGAAGTGCCATCTGGTGCACATTCTCAAAATTGTGCACTCCTCAAATTAGGTCCTTTTGTAAGATTCATTGGTTGCAAATAAATTTCAATGCCAGAAGATTCATCTGTTTATTTTTTTTTATTTTCATTTTACTTTTAATTTGGTTTCACAATTTATCCTATTAATTGCCAATTTGTCTGAAAAAAAGGTTCAGTTTTTTTTCAGGCAACCTGAGCTCTTATGGGTTCTCACTGCTTGCAATCAATGTCTCCACTCTAATTTCCTATCTTGTGAATGCTACCATGTATGTTACCTGCTTTGCACTAAGCAGCAGTGAGAAAGGAATTAATTTTTCGGCAGTCAGCAAATATGTTTATAATTCTTAATTTTATATCTAATGCAGTGTTTCTTTTAACATATTGTAAATATCTTTTTAGGGACTTCTATTTCCATATTCCTTCACAAGCTTTTCTCATGTCTATCCTTTTTAATCTGTTTCCTCTTGATTTCTCATAAAATATTATCTTCCTGTGTTTTCTCTGAATATCTCCTTTTGGTTTTGAACTTTAAATATAGTTTGCTTATATTACATAGAATTCAGTCTTTCTCCAATACTAGGGTGTTGTACCGTGTTAGCCATTATGAATGTAGAGAAGAGCCAAGCAAAATGACACCTTTTAATGGCTAACTAAAAAGATTACAATATGCAAGCTTTCGAGGCAACTCAGGCCCCAAGGGGGCCAGTCTTTCTCCAATTAATTCTAAAAACACAAAAACTTTACCGTAATGAAATGATGTATTATCTGCTAAGTGGAGGAGCTACCCATTTGTTTAAGTGAGTGAATAATGTAAAATTTCAGTTATTTCAGTTATAGGATAAGGGCACAAAAACCTCCAAGATTTTGTTTGTTATGTTTTACAGTGTAGTCTAGCAAATTATGCCTAATGGTGTATGATGTGAATAAAACTGACCGGTATTTGCAGTGATGCAGATTGTAGATTTTCTTTTATTGATCTTGTATATTGTCTTAATTCTCTCAGTTGAATTTTTTATTGCTTGTCCGTTTTTTTTTAGTGTCAATGAAGTTAGAAGCCATACTTTAATTCTAAATTAATTCCAGAATAACGTCATGTCAATAATTATTTCAAAATATCAACTCATTGTTAAGGTCTTCTGGTGAATTTCAGTCTAGACAGTTATAATGGCCTTTTTTATTTTAAATCCCACATTGTTGGGTGTTCCAAACAATTCATCCTGCCTGCTGATATCAAGCCATTGTACTAAATTATGTTCCATGCCACAAAATATTAATTTGGGACACCTGTCAACAAGTACCACCAAGTTTCAAATAAGCACTGCATAAATTCATTAAAACTTTTAGCAAAAACTATCATTGAATGTAGTTCTGAATTCCACACTTTTGGTATCAGTTTAGTCTGTCCTTTATATTGTCACTTTATAAGTGAGATTTTAGTCATGTGTGTGCTTAAATCATACCTTATCTTATAGTAAAACGCCTAAGCAGATAATACAACAAGCAGATTGCAGCTGGTTTCCTCTTTCATCATTTCTAGTTTTGTTATTTATTTCACAATTTTTAATGACCTTTTTAACACTGCCAAGGCAATTTGTATCTGTTTCTGTCAACACACATCTTCTCACTAAATCCAGGTAGAGCTTCTGATGTAACAGGAAGCAGAAGCTATACTAAGATTAGTCAGTGTCTTCATCTTTATTTCCTGCAGTGTTTTAACAGAGCACTTTTAAAGTAGCAGGCTGTAACTTAAAAACAATAATCCAGATTTTTTTCATATTATTTATTAAAAATAAAAATCTACACTTAGTGAAGGCATCTAATTATTTGTGCATTTACTTGCCTCATTTTAATTGAAAAACATTTTTTTAGTTTACATACAGCATTATTTATTATCAGTAACAGCACACTGCACGATAACATGCAGTGAATACACTTAAGCATTCATAGTTTTCATACTTTTTCTCTGTATGTTTAGCAATCGTTTGCTCAGAGGTTGATGCGCTTGCTGCTTCCTGAGTAGCTCTTCTTTTCTCCACCCTAGCGGCCCATTTCTTCTCTTCTTTCGTCGGCATCTTTTCGCATTAAAACTGATTAAGTCAGTTGCAATTACTTAGTACATTTTCTTTAATTTTTCACTTAAGCTGGCACTCAAGTCTTCAATCTGCCTCAAGAATGATTTAAGATATGAAGAGGTAGGGGAAGTGACGGCAAAGGTAGTAGGGATGAGAACGGTGCCCGTACACATGCGTCGCAGAGCCGTTCTGCTGGCCTCTGCCGAGAGTTGATTCTAGAATAAAATATAATAAAAATTAAAAAAGTAATAATTCCAAACCTTTTCGCTTTTAATATAAAGCTGTAGTGCAGAGTTTCAGCATAGTATATGTGTACCGAATTTCAAGCTACAGGTTATTTGATTTTTAACCTTCACCTTCCTGGGTTGACCTTTTGACCTTGGAGGTCAACCATTACCCTAAAAGCAGATAGTAGATGCCATGTAGTATATGTGTACCAAATTTCAGGTCAATAGGTCAAACGGGTTTGCGAGTTACAGTTGATTTAAAATCCTGGACAAACGGAGAGCCACAGTAACATATTATATAAGAAGATTATGGTACATTTTGTTTTTTAAAGCTAATTATTTTTGACCATATTTTACACACTTACAGTAGTCTGTCCCCACTATGATGTATGATAGTGTAAGTTAAGTGATGTACATTCATTACAGTTTAACTGTTAAAAACTAATAGTACAAATAATGTTTAGTATATAGTTTAGTTATTTATAGTTACATTGTTGTCTCTGCTTTTATTTGTCAAAGGGCTACATTTTTCATTTCATCATTGTACCACTAAAAATATGGATACATTTCCAACTGCGTTTTTTTTTTTTTTTTAATTTTATTAAATTTATTGCAATCATTCCATACAAATCAATCAATTTTTACAAAAAGTAGGATTGTTAACAAGTTGACCCCACCCCTGAGAGAGAGAGCAAGGACAACAGAATAAAACTTAAGGCTTGTAAACATACCTAAATTGATAAGTTTGATAAGCCAATAGAGATGAATGGAGAAGAAAAAGAAATACAGAAATAATTGCTTCCTCTGTGCTTTAAGAGCTTATTCTAAAATATTACTGATTAGATCCTGCCATGTTTTGAAAAATATCTGTACAGATCCTCTAACTGAGTATTTGATTTTTTCCAATTTCAAATAGTATAAAACATTGGTTTCCCACTGACTTAAAAGAGGAGAGTTAGGATTCTTCCAGTTTGGCAAAATAAGTCTGCGTGCCAAAAGTGTAGTGAATGCAATCACAGTTTGTCCTTCTCCACTTTAAACCCCTCTGGAAGAACCCCAAACACAGCTGTTAATGGGTTAGGAGGGATTGTGAGACCAAAGCTGTCTGAAAGGTAATTAAAAATTTTGGTCCAGAATGATGTTAATTTGGTGCAGGCCCAAAACATGTGACCCAGTGAGGGTGGGACTTGATTGCAGCGTTCGCAGGTTGGATCTTGCCCTGGAAACATTTTAGAGAGTTTTAGGTGAGACAGATGTGCTCGATATATAATTTTGAGTTGAATAATTGTATGCTTTGCGCATATGGAGCTCGAGTGAATTCTCTGCATTGCTATTTTCCACTCCTTTTCTGATATATTAATTGAGAGATATTTTTCTCAGTGTCCTCTTGGATCTTTGCAAGGGAGGGACTGTAAAATAATTTTATATATTGCAGAGATGGTGTCTGAGTCCTTGAAACTGAGCAATATTTTTTCCGGCATGGATGAGGGTGCAAGATGAGGAAAATTGAGAAGGTTCTGTTTAACAAAGTTCCTAATTTGGAGATAGTGAAAGAAATGTGTAGCTGGAATGTTAAATTTGGAATGTAATTGTCCATAGGATGCAAAGACGTTGTCTATATAAAGATCTCTAAGCAAGTTAATCCCAAATTTTTTCCAGGTATTAAAAACTGCATATGTTTGCGAAGGTTGAAAAAGGTGGTTCTCTTGCAGAGGTGCCTCAGATAGAAGCTTCTCCGTCTTAAAATGCTTTCTACATTGGTTCCATATTCTCAGTGAGTGAAGCACAATTGGGTTATTAGTATATTGCCGATAACTTGCAGTTATTGGGGCACAAAGCAGGGAATATAAAGAAGTACTGCAGGATTTTACTTCTATTGTGGACCAAGCCTCCAACTGCAGTTTTAGGTGAATTAAGCCTAATCTGCATCCTCCATCAGTTACACCTTTAAGTTAATGCAATGTAAAAGTATTTGTCTCCTCCAGTGTTGTTTGTGCATTAGGGGCAAGTGGAGCATCTTCTAAGTGGTGGTTCTGGTGTAAAAATGAAATAAGTAGTGTTCTTGCCAAGTAATTATATGCAAAAATTAGTCATCATAATGACATTTTCCTAATTTTCCATAATATGTTCAATTCAATTTCCTATCTTGAAAATATTTCTTTTATATGTGAAATTTTCTTTGTGGCTCTTGCACAAAGTTTCTGGGTTGCTCGGGTAGGACCTTTGAACCTGTAGTATCCTATGCATACCTTTGCTAATGTGTATACAGGTGCAACCTGAGCTTTTGAGTTCTGCCTTGCAGCCTGAAGATTAATGGCCTTTTATGTGACCCATTGATTGACCTTTTTTTGTGAAGCAATTTAAGGTCTAAGCACAAGCACATGGTGCTATTTTGAGTAGTCCACATCATTATAATCTCATTGATTACTTACAGAATAGTATTTAGTACTTTGCCTATTGAACAGTATAGGAAATATTTGAATATTCTTGTGCATTTCTGCCTGTAGTGCTGAGCGCTTGATTTTTATATGGAAATATCTCTTAGTATTGTCATTTGGTGGTTGTACTGTATGACAAAATAATTTGTTGATAGATCTTCATTTTGTGTGTTTTATGGCATTATTTAGTTTACATTTTATCATCACTGGTGCTAGTAGCCTAATTCATTGGGAAGGTCTACTGGCTAGTATCTCCTTCTTTGGCCATTCTCTAATGCAGCTACTTTATAACTTTTTAATGTATATTTTTATTTTGCACAGTACAGGCTGCTCACTGAGCTGCATTTTACCCTTGAGTGGGTATATTTCAAAAATAAATAAAATTTTAATTCTTGAATCTTGATCCCCCAACAATGTCAATTGTACTGCCATTGTTACAAAATGAATTGCTAACATGAGAACATGAGCAAATTTACACTACAGAAGTTTCCACATATTTTCTTGCGTGTTAAACAATTTCTTTAGAAGAATGTCAACCATGTATCCACAAGCTGAAACTGAAGCCAGTTTTGCCAAGCTACAAGACAGTTTTCCCAGTCACACAAACATTCTGGCATTAGAATGGACAAAGAAACATTAATTTTGAGTTATAGAATGGTGTGGTATTAAATAATACAAAATTTTGATGAAAGGTAGCTATTTAAATTAAGGTAGAAAACTCCCTAATCATGGCTTTAGAGAGTTACAACATGCTGATTTGCACATGTAAGTAAGACTTTCACTATAATTTGTACACATGACAATTATGACCTTATCAACCTGACACTTTTGTGGGATCTGAAGCAAGCAGTTCATGTTTGAAAACTCACAAATATCATGGAATTAAAGACAATTTGAAAAGAAAAGAGATGTGATCCTAAATTCCTGTTCCAAAACTCTAAAAGACTGATCAATTACTACAAGAAAAGTGTACTTGCAGTTATTGTTGCTAAAAAAAAATCTAGTGAGATAAAGTTTCATTTTATACAGGACATTGACTTTTGCATGCCTTTCCTTAATTGAACTAGGTTAAGAGAAATATACTTTTGATGAGCATATGGATCTGAACAACATAGAAATTTTGATCAGAGGAATATTTCCTCATTTAAAGTATATCAACAAATGCTATGAGTATTTTATAACATTCTGCACATTTATTCCAGCAATGTTTATGTATGAGATATAATAATCTCTATTTCTTAGGACTAAAGTTGTTAATTGTGAAGGTTTGTATTTTATTACTAGCCACAATGATATTAACCTTACTCTTGCATGGTCTGTTAATAGAAGCTAAGTAAGATGTCACCTACCTGAATGGCAATATTTGAAGAAATATATAAAATGTAAAATTTATATTGAAAAATTATTTAATTGCTAATATAGTACAATTGAGTAATATCTTTTTTCCAAATACAGTACCCTTTCTAATGGAAAATGGTGCTGCATTCGGGAAAGATGTCATGAAGAGGCCTTTATCTTCCACACTAAAAATATAATGTAAAAAACACACTTCTGCAAAAGTGCCTATACTTTCTCTTATATTTTGTTTTGATACCTGTAGTTCATTCCCAATTAAAAGGAATGGACTCTTCACAGAATCTCATTCCTGTCCAAAACAAAACAAACCAAATAAACATGAAAAGGAAAGAAAGTGATTATTAATAAAAGTTTTACTAGTTTTAAAAGATCTTGTGGAACACTGATGTGCTTTAAGCAAATTATCACTATTGAAACACATTGAAATTAAACATACACTTTGTCTAGCTTACAATAACCCAGAGGTACCCAATGCGTCGATCGTAATCAACCGGTAGATCGCAAAAGTAGTGCAGGTAGATCGCGTTGCATTCAAAAAAAATAATTCATATATCCTTCCTATGGCATTTGCCACTTGATTGACATACAGGGCGGCCAGTCTGAGATCTCTTTTCTTCTAACACACTGGTCATCCCGCGCACATGATCAAATGGGCGAGCTTCTGCAAAACTCTGGCTATCTAATGTAAGTGATCTAGTTAGCCTTCCAATTTACAGTATATCAAATAAAGAAGGGATTTAAAAAAAATGTTTGGGGAGGGTATGGGCTGAATGTGGAATTGGAAGATGATTTTTTTCTCTCATAATGTCACAATCGAAGTGAGTTTGTCTGATCTGTCAATCTATCATTGCTATTCCAAAGAAGGAAAATGTGGAAAGGCACTTTCGAACTGTTCATAAAAACTACGAAACTGACTTCCTTCCGAATAGCAATCTGAGAAAGAGAAAGGAGAGGGAACTAAAACTGCAGTTAATTGGACAGCCGTCATTTTTCACTCAGCTGAATTCAAAAGCAAAGACAGACACACGAAACATCGTTCCGAGTGATATTTGGGGAACATCCAAAACCTCACGTCAGAGCTAGAGATGCAATGGAAGGCGTGTGCACAACTTGACAGCATACGCTACAGAGCAGAATAAAATTGCCTGTCAGACTTTGATAGACGGTTTCAAGACTCAGCTTTACTTGAGCCAATCGTTACATTTAAGTGCTATCCATTTAGGGAAGATGTTGAGGGTGATTCACTTACATCAGAAATTGCAACACTGTTTCACCTAAAACTCCTCTACAGTGGAGGATGAGATTTTAACACTACAGGATGACATTCAGCTGAAGTCTGGGGCTCTTGGACAGTTTTGGAACTTAATCACAAAGGAAAAGTACCCAAACATGAGGAAATGTGGTACCTCCTTGACTGCATTATTCGACTCTACTTATTTATGCGAGTCAGCCTTTTCCCACATGAAGATTTTTAAATCCAAATACTGTAGTGACCATAAAAGTATTGAATTGTTATTGTGCTATAAAGGTTATTCAGTTATGCAAGGTACGACAACACATATTTTATGTATAAAGTATACT